>PDLN01000009.1:0-146567 GCA_003369635.1 Coleophoma crateriformis
AGTCGGATTGCTCTTGGTTAATGAAGTTCCTTAGGTATGCCTGGACGTCTTGGTTTAGTCGTTCAGGGCCTCCGTCGGTTTGTGGGTGGTATCCGGAGCTGAGTCTCTGTTGTACGCCCATTAGGCGACAGAACGTCCTCCAGAACGTGCTCGTCCAGTTAGTACCCCTATCGCTTGTAATTGCTCGTGGCATACCATGGTGACGAACCCAGCACTCCATGAACTTTTCGGCGCACTCCTCTGCTTTCATGTTGGGCATCGCTTCTAATACTACGCACTTGCTTAACCGGTCTTTGATTACCCATAAGTACCGATTTCCCTGCGAGTTCGGTAGGTCGGTCATGAAATCCATCGAGATCTCCTGAAAGAACTGGTCGGGGATCGGTAGGGGTCTCAGGAGTCCGTGTTTGTGTTCTCTCCATATTTTGTTCCTCCCACAGGGATCGCAGTTTCGCAGAAACTGCCTAACATGTCTCGATTGCAGTGGCCAGTAGAAGTTGCGTCCCAGAATAAAAGCGGTGGAGTCCCGGCCTGGGTGGCCGTAGACCGACGAATCGTGTACGGACTGAATAAGCTTGGTTCTTAGCACATCGCATTGCTTAACGTCGGAGTCCATTGATTTGTAGTCGGTTTCCGACGACACAGGAGCTCCTGGCACCCAAAGCCTATCTCGGTAGCGTAGGCGTCCGTTCAGGTCCACGCTACAGTCGCCTACCTGGACTTTTAGCTTTACTTCGCTGGGCATCGACCGGGCTCCGGCCTTGACTGCGCGGAGGACGGCCTGGTAAAGATTGTCCTTTTGTACTGAAACGGCCCATAACTCGTTGAGCTCTTGTTCCTGAAACGGCCCTTGTGATCCCGGAGGTTGCGAGGCGGGGACCGTAGCTTGGTGATCGTCAACTAGCTCCTCTGGCGTAGTGGACGTAGTGGCCACTACCACCTCCCGCTTCCCCTCCCGTTTCCGTTCTAATGCCGACCAGTTTTGAACGGTGTCCGGGTCCAGGAATCGCCGGAACCTGGACTTCCTGTCGTCCTTCCCTAGCGTGTCTTGTTCCCTCCGTGACAAGGCGTCCGGTATAATTGCCTCGGATCCCGGTCGATAAACTAAGGAGAACTGGAAGGGGGACATTGTTTCGTACCAACGAATCTGTCGCTCTGATAACTGCCTTTTGGTCATGAAATACTCTAAATTCTTGTGATCCGTCCAGATTGTGAAGGGGCCACAAGTTTTTAGTTCGGGGGACCAGAACTTTATACAGGACACCACTGCCAACATTTCCTTGTCGTGTATGTCATAATTTATTTCCGCCTGGTTGAGTTTCTTCGAGAAGAAGCCCACTGGTCGACGGACTCCGTCCTTTTCTTGAAGGAGAGCGCCTCCTAATGCGAATCCGCTACAATCCGTCTCGAGGAATGTTTCCAAAGTGGGGTCCCAATGGGCTAACACAGGAGCTTCACAGAACCTTTCTATTAACCCTCTAAACGCTGACTCCTCCTCTTTTTCCCAGGAGAACGGGACACCCTTCCCGGTGAGCGCCGTTAATGGGGCTGCTAGCTTGGAGTAGTTTGGGATGAACCCTCGATAGAAATTCGCGAAGCCTAGAAAGCGTCGTACTTCCTTCTGTGTTTCGGGTGACTCCCACTTTCTTACTGCTTCCAACTTCGCTGGATCGGGACCCACGCCTTTTCCGTCGGCGTACACGATAAACCCAAGGTATTTAATCGACTTCTGTGCGAATTCGCTTTTCCCGATATCTAAGAAGAGCCCTCCGCCCCAAAGCTTACGGAGGACGGTGCGAACCTTTGCGAAATGATCCTCTCGTGAGCCATTAGAATAGATCACGACGTCGTCCATATATGCTGACGCAAAGTCGTCTAACTCTTCCCGCAGTAAACTATTGATATACCGTTGAAAAGTTGCCGGGGCCCCTGATAGTCCGAACGGACATACTAACCATTCGAATAGCCCGAATCTTGTACGAAAGGCCGTCTTATGTTCGTGGCCCTTAGCCATCCGTATTTGATGGAAGGCCGAAACTACGTCTACCTTCGTAAGCCACCGTGATCCCGACAGATTTCTCATGGTCTCCGGTACCAACGGTAATGGGTAACGATCCTGCTTAGTGATAGCGTTTAGTGCTCGGTAGTCGCAGCAGAACCGAAGCCCTCCTCCTGGTTTCCGTACAAATAACACGGGAGCCGCTGCTTCTGATGTGCTTTCCCGGATATACCCCTTCTTAAGAAGGTCGTTGAGTGACTTCCGTAGCACTAGGAGTTCGTCCTTTGACATGCTATATAGCGGACCCCATGGTAAGGCTGCCCGGGATCCGTCGGGTTCTTGGCGGATATCGACGCGATGGTCGATGCCAGGACGGTGCGGTGCTAGCTTCTCTGCCTCCCGCTTAGAAAACAGCGGAGCCATATCTTTCACCTCTGGAGGTAGCTTGTCTTCCAGCTGGCTAATGGTTAGCTCCGACTTTTCCTTGAGGGCTATCTCGATGTCCTTCGTAGTTGTAACGCCCACCGACGTAAAACTGTCGCTTCCCTCGTGTTCAATGTGGTTTCGTCCTTCGGTCACCCATCGTTTTGCGCGACCATGGTAATACCGATGGTTCTCCGGCGCTGTCCTTATCTTATTATCCGCTTTCCACGGGTTTCCTAGGATTATAGGGAACGATAGGTTGTCAACTACATAGGCGTAAACGTCCTGGTCGTACCCCGCGATTTCCATGCGGAACGCGACGACTCCCTTGATCGTCCCGTTCCCCATGGCTTTCGAAGCGCCCTTTACTTCGCGCTTCTCGTGGCTTATGTAGCGAAGGCCGAGGCCTATCGCCAGCTCTTCGTTAATCACAGCATAGCACTGGCAGCCTTCGTCAATAAGGGCAAATGTCCCGAGAGTTTTTTGAAGGATTACGTCTGTGTAAACGAGGTTTCCGTTCATTGCTCTCCTGAATTTCCCCCACCCTTTTGCCAGTGCTTCGTCTACTCTCGTCTCCTGATTTCGAGGGAGAGTTAGTCTTTTCCCGACTCCGATACAACGGAGTCCGTTAGTTCTGCGTCGTCTTCCAGTACGGGCCCTGCTGAGACCATGTTAAGGGAGGTTGGGCGAGTCGCTGGAGCGTATATACAGTCGCGGAGGCGGTGTCCGGATGCTCCACAACGGAAACAGAGCTTTTCGTTTCGGCGTCTCTCTATTTCTACGGCGTCGACCCATTTGGCCTTCCGCTTCTCGCCGCGGTTCTTGTGATCTCCGCTACTATATTTACGTGGTCCCTTCAGTTGAGTCGGGGCCATTACTGTATCGCCATCGGCGTCTACTCCGGTCGCTGTGGTTGCACCGTAGGAACGGGCGGTTACCGACGTGTTTGCCCCGGAGTCCCTGTTCCTCTCGCTCCATTTCTTATGGGCGGACTTAAACTGATCCGTCTCTTCGAGGTTTGTCATAATCCGTTCCACTTCCTCGGAGAACTGGTAGTAGTCCGTTATCCTAGGCATGGTTGCCGTGTATAACAACGCGGGGTTCGAGAAGGTATTCCGAAGGTATCCGATCTTCACGCCGTCATCCCAACTCTCTCCGCCTGCAATCAGGAGGAGTTCGTCAAATTCCAGCTGGTGTTCGTGCCATGGTTGACCCAAGGAGTGTTTTGACCTGCTAAGCTGTTCTAATGCCTTAGCCTTTTCGTTGCTATCCCCGAAGATCTTGTCGAGCTGCGTGAAGAAAGCTTCGGGGTCCTTGGCTTGCCCGGGGGTTCCCTTTTCCCAGAAGTGTCTCATCCGAGCTCGTTCGCGCGCTGGGAGCGTATCGTAGATGGTATCCCAGTAGTAGCCGGAGGAGAGCGCTGGTTTTACAGCGGAGCGCACGCGGTATGAGCTCTTCAGCCGTAGTAGGTAGTCTCGAAAGGAGTTCGCCTTTCCATCCCAGGTCGCCGGCTTCCAGCTCCTGGGGGCCGACTCTTCCTGGCCGGAGCCCTGGCGAGGCGATGAGGCAAGCGACTGGATCAGGGTTCTTAACAGCGTGTTCGTGGAATCATCCTGGCTGACCTCTCCGGTCTCCGCTCTTCCAATGGCGGAGCGCGTGTTCCTCAACTCGGCTTCCAGGGCTAGTTGTCGTGAATACATCTCGCGAACGGCGCGTAATAGTTCGTCGTTCGACGTCACTTCTGGTTGGGTGTCGTTCCTCGACGAACTTGTTTCGGTCTCCGGGGTAAAACCCGAGGGAGACGCCATTTTAGCGATCGAACGTAATGTCACGGGGGAGCACGTATACACAGTGACTGGGTGGTGGTATTCAATACGTTCGATGAGGAGGGAGTAACTATCTGCTCGGACTCCGCTATATAAGGGGCGGACGTCCACCCCACTAATGACTTGAGGACAACGTGGCTTGTAATCACGTGCGATTACATAAGCGTGCGGTTACCCAAGCGCAGGTGCATCCTGCGCTTAATACCCAGGGCCCGACCCTTACACTTTTTCTTTCCTTTATTATCCTATAAAAGGGGTTAAAGGAGGTTAGGGTTAGGTAGGTTAGGATTAGGGTTAGGTTAGTAGTTAGAAAGGTATATTTTATTATAATTACTATAACTAGCTAGGATCTAGATACGATCTRGATACGGTCTGGATATAATCTAGATACGGTYTGAATAAGCAAATCTCTTTTGTTCTTCCTTTTATTATCCTTTGAAGGGTTTTGAAAAGGTTAGAGTTAGGAAGGTTAGGATTAGGGTTAGGTTAGTAGTTAGAAAGGTATATTTTACTACTATAACTAGGTAGATTTGTAGCTTCAAGTAACTAGAACTGGTAAGGGACTGGACCAAGTCCGGATCAAAACCAGACTCGCTTAGACCCCTGTATGTACGAAAGGGGGTTCGAAGAAATCATCGTCACCCCCCCTGGATTCTGCCGGCATTGCTGACCGAATCAGGTATAGTGTATTACTATATATAGTACTATTCTATTGCTATTTTATACTACCAATGTATCTGTGCCCCCTTTCGAAGTCTTACTTTTTCTAATCTAATAGGTAAAGAATCTATATACTTATTAAAATGCTCTATAGCAGAGATCTCGTTATCCCATATATCAGTTATAGCAGCCTTTAGTTCCTTAATACTCCATCCTCTATGCGGATTCCTATTTCGTAGTAATTGTTTTAGAATCCTCCATACATTCTCGATTAGATTCAAATCAGGTGAAGAAGGGGGCTAGTCAATTGAGTGTATATAACACTCGACTCGTGCCTGGTTACAGAGACCTTTGTTCAAACGGGTATCTTTTATACTATAAGCCTTACTTCCATCTTCTATACAGAAATAGCCTAGGCCTTGCCTTGCCTTAAAGATATCACCTAGCTCTCCTCGAAGGATCTATTCCTCGTATTTCTTCTGGTTGAATCCTTTACCCTGGCCTTCTATAGAAAGAAAGATAAGCTTGCTTTTGAAATTATATCCAATAGCAGCCCAACAGTATACGGATTTTCGGCTAGAGTAAAAGGTAAAGGATATACAATCAAGGCGACACCTTTCTCTACGCTTTCGAAGGATCTTCTAGCGTCGACGAAGATTTGTACTCGTGGTAGTCTTATTTGTATATATTCCTTTCCTCTACCATTCCTTTAGCCTATCCCAATATCGAATAGAGAATATCCATCGTTTAAGCTTAGCCTGTTTTAATAGAAATGGCTTCGAATCAGGTATATGGAGGTGATAGCTATAACGATTAAACGCTAAGAGAATAGTATCGTTACAAGCCTTAATATTATAAATTCGAGCAATCTCTTATAATAGCATCGATCGGCGGTCGAAATAGCTAGTCATCCAATGTATCATCTCTTCTACCTTCGAATCGGGAATAATAGGTGGTCTCCCAGGCCTATTTTTCCTAGTCCTTCGGTCTCCAGAGCCAAGCCATTCCCGGGCTGTAGTACGGGGAACTTTGGCAAGCCGGGCAGCTACAACCTAGGAATGACCCTCTTCAATGTAGGCTCGGAATCGTGCCCGGCGTGGGGTTTCGTATTCTCGGCGTGGTATAGTTCTCTTTGGGACACATGTCATGGTGTAGGTGTGGGTGTGTGTGTGTGTGTGTGTGTGTCAGTGTCAGTGTGTGTAAGACTCGAGAAAGCGGCATGAAGTTTCGGCTTCACCGCCTTGGTGGGGGGGTGACGATGATTTCTTCGAACCCCCTTTCGTACACTGTGGGTTTTGCCAATGTACACCGTACTCTGTAATCCCGGCCTGTCCCACAATAAACCCTTCCAGCTGGGAATAACCTTTAGGAGCCGGCCGACGGTGACGGCTTTACTTGGGCCACACCTGATCGCACTCTCCGACAAGTAAACTGTCACGTGAATTAGATGCTTCAAGCACATTCAACTCTTCACGTCGATATCAATGACAGGAATAGAACAGGCACTCTGAGGACTGGCATTTGCAGTGATTGGGGAGGGGTTTGTCTCCACTTGCCCATGGCGTCGGATAAAGACGAAAATGTAAGCTGAGATGTCGAGGAGGGTTTTGCGTTACGTGAGTTGACAGAGTTTCTCAGTTACCCTCCGGCCCGAGATCGCGAAAGGCTTTTCTACGTATCAAATCATGGTGAAATTGGGGGAGAACACGAAAGTAAGCCCTCGTGCTTGGCGACCAGTTCAGCCTGAAGATGGTCTTGGAACGCGGGGCGATCGGCCCTGCCTTCCCCAGACTTACTCCAGCCTTGGCTTGTATTGTATATATGAATTCTGAGATGCTCTTGAGCCATGACCGCCATTGATCACTATCTGCATGCCTTTCTCCATCATTTTTCATCATGGGAATCGTGACTCATGTTGAGGGCACGTCCGACCCTATTGTCACTCGCATGGTCGAGGAAGACAAAGTCGCCTGGTACAAGAAGAAAAATCTGCGAAAGCTATACCTCTTTCTCTTCCCAGCGTGCATGGGAATAGAGATGACCTCTGGATTTGATTCCCAGTTGATCAACTCACTGCAGTTCATTCCACCATTCAACAAGTGTTAGAACACGCTCACATTCGTCATAGCGCTAGTACTGATGGGCACAGATTTCGGAGCTGGATACATCAATCCAGCAACAAAATCAGCAAGTATCAAACCAAACATTTTGGGCCTCATTAACGCTGCGTACTCCTTGGGCGCTATTCTTGCTGTCCCTTTCGCGCCAGCAGTGAATCAGTGGCTTGGTAGAAGATGGACTATAATGTAAGTCAAGCGATGTTGCTTCGAAAAGGCTGAAATCTGATGAACAGGTCTGGCTCCGTTTGCATGGTAATTGGGGCTTTGTTACAAGGATTTTCAGTCCATAGTAAGCACAATCGTTAGCTGTGCCGAATCGCACTTGTTCTGATTACCTCAGTCGCCATGTATATCATTGCGCGGATGCTTCTCGGCTTTGGAATTGTCTTTTGTATTATTTCTGGCTCAGCTATGATAGGCGAGCTGTAAGTTTACTTCTTATGTGACTTAATCTATCCGCAGACTGGCTAAACAAGCTGACTCCTGGCACTGCCAGCTCTTACCCCAAAGAGCGAGCTACCATGACTTCGCTTTTCAACTCGTCCTACTTCATTGGCGCAATCATTGCAGCTGCCATAGCTCTTCGGACTGCAGATATAGGTGGAAACTGGTCATGGCGAATTCCTTCGTTGCTCCAAATCTTCCCCTCCCTGTTTCAGATTACTTTTGTCTTGTAAGTTTCTTTCAATTTGTTATTGAGTGAAATGGGATATCTCAAATGATATGGTACTAACAATTGTACAGCTTCCTTCCAGAGTCACCTAGATACCTCATCAGCAAGGACCGAGATGATGAAGCATTCGAGATCCTTGTCAAGTATCATGCTGAAGGGGATCACGACTCTGTAATCGCTCGAGCTGAAATGGCACAAATCAAAACGACCATCCAAATAGAGCTAGAAGCCGCCAAACTATCATGGAGGGACATGTTTCGAACAGCTGGTATGCGACGACGAGTGTTCATCGTCAGCTTCATGGGGTTATTTACACAATGGTCTGGAAATACCCTCATAAGTTACTACTTGAGCACTATCCTTGGTATGATCGGATACAACACAACGTATGCGAAGACTCGCATCAACCTGGCAAACCAATGCTGGAATTTCATCACCGGTACTTTAGCAGCACTGGTCGTGACTCGCTTTAAGCGACGAACCATGTTCTTGCTCTGCACAACGAGCATGTTAACGGTATTCATCGGCTGGACCATAGCCATGCAAAGGGTCATGTTAGCAAGCGACCACGGGTTGAAGAATGGCGCTGCCTCTATTGCGGTTCTGTTCTTCATTTTTGCATATCAACCATGTTATAACATCGGAAACAATGCCCTCACGTACAGTAAGCTTTTGCCCGGCCACGGCTCTTTTCACTACATTCAAGTACTAACTAGTCTTCAAGCCTACCTCGTTGAAATCTTCCCCTTTGCAGAACGAACGAGGGGCATAGCAGTGGAGCAGTTCTTCGGCCGTGGAGCCAATTTCTTCTCCACATATGTGAATCCAATTGCTCTGACAGCCATCACATGGAAGTACCTTGCAGTCTATTGTGTTTGGATCGCGTTCGAGGTCACGTTTGTATATTTGTTCTACCCTGAGACCTACGGTCGTACATTGGAGGAACTGGCCTTCTGTAAGTCATTTTCCAAAACGTCAACGCCATTCAGATGTAGAAACGCGGGTTGAGGAGCATTTGCTGATAGTCATTCACACATAGTGTTCGAGGATAAGGCTTTGACAGATAATGTCGTCGTGGCAGTCGAGAAACAGATCCACTACGGAGACAAGGGACCTGAGCTGGATGTGGCCCATGTTGAGGAAGTGAGACCGCAGAATGCGGTTTGAATTTGCCAATTTATGTGAACGTTGAGGCAACCACAGATTCTATGAATCAATTTCGGTCTTTGAGATCTCAATAACTCAAGCTACACTGGTTATTGATCGGGCATTCTATTTTCGAAACCTGGAGAGCTAGCAAATAGGATTTTTGAATTTTTTCTAGGTTTGGGAAATGACTCAGTAAAGGTTTTTCACTTAAACAAATACAAGTAACGATACACATCTACACAAGAAACGCCTTTGCTAAATGAACCCCAATCCAGTCCAAGAAATCACAATAATTTCTTTACTTGCACACTCAGATTGCGCTGCAATCCTCTCTCAATGCCCATCAATCTCTCAAGAAGCACAATAATCGTCTGCATTGCCGATATCCAGACCCTCAGGATCAAGTCTGCTAACCCAAGAACAGGCCTTTTCCCTCGACTGAAAGTGCTATCCTTAAATTTGAACGGTAATGAGGCACCCAGATGGTCGTGTGCAACCTTTATGCCGCTGGAAAAGCCATCTTCATGAAAGCCGTACTTCGTCCATGCCCCACAGTAGCTGATACCGCGCGTGTTCTGTATCCTTGGCAGCAGGCTTTGCGATCGAATTGCTGCTGCGGTGTAGAGTGGATGCCTGTAATTGTAATGACCTTGTACGGTATCCCGTTTTGGATAATGCAAAGGGTTCAATGTCACGAGGACATCTCCAAACGCATCTCTTGGAATATGCTGGAGAATGTTCATATTGTAAGTCAGGCAGACTTGATCAATGTTTGAAGAAGTTGGCGATGACTCAGTGATATAGTTCCATGACGCCCAGGCACCTTTGGACTTTGGCATCAGCGAGAGATCGGAGTGTAGGACTGCGATATTCTCGCTGGTCTGGAAACCCGAGAAGACCTCCCTTTCTTCACGATCCGCTTCTTGCCTAATGATTGAGAATGCTTCGTCTCCATGTGTTGCTAGAATAACGTGATCATATACATCTTCCCTGCCATTGGCAAGATGCAATCGGACTCGGCCATCTTCATCGTTGGTGATTGAATCGACAGCCGTGTTAAGGAAAATATGATTCGGAGGAAAGCCTTTCATTACGGCATCAATATAACTCTGTGACCCGTTCTTCAGGGTCATCCATTGTGGCCTTGCTGCTACCGTGCTGAGAAGATGGTGATTCCACCTGTACATTACGTGTCAGCCTCTGATTTTTCCCTGGTTTCTAGCATAACTCACATGAACCGCACCAAAGTTACGGCAGGAAACTCTAGGGAGCATTTATCTGGACTAGTACTCCAGACGGCTGCTGTCATTGGAATGAGATAGTCATCTCGGAACGCATCTGAGTATCCTTCGCGCTCGAGGTATTCGCCGATCGTTTCCTGCTCCTCCGAATGATGAACACCATTACTAGCTGTAGAAAATTCCTCACTCTTTTCCTCTACCTTCAGCAAATCTAGCGCGAACTGGTTGAATCGGATTATATCGAAAATCATCCTCCATACCCGAAGCGAGAATATGTTCCTTCGCTGCGTGAAAACAGCACTTAGAGAGGTTCCAGACCATTCGAACAGTCCTTGATCGCGAGAAACCCCGAAGGTCATCTCAGTCGGTACAAAGGGAACATCAAGAATTCTCAAAAAATTCAGAAAATTAGCTGTGACAAATCAGCGGTCTGTCTTGAAACTTGATTTCGGCAGGGACTTCTCACGATACGTTGCAGAATTGAGGACGATGAAGCCAGTGTCCACATTGGTCTTGTATTTTCCATTGCGATACTCGACAGTATTCGTATGGCCGCCAAGGCGATCTGCGGCCTCATAGATATATACGTCGTGAGGAGTCCGGTTCAATGCCCATAATGCGCCTATGCCAGCCACTCCACTGCCAACAATAGCCACTCTTTTTCTAGAAGATCGATGGGTTAGAGGAGCCATAATTGAAAGAGAAGGAACAGAAAAATGTGTGCGGGGAAGGATATTCACACTTGAAGATCCATATTGTTGCCAAAACCGGGAGCGCTTGAGGTGGTGCAATTGACGTTCGATGACATCGGTGTATTATATCGAGTATCTGTGTGGCTGGAACCCTGCTTTGGCATGGGTGAGCATGCGACACCAATGAGGATAAGTGTGGTGCTTGGGTGCTCAGGTAGGACAAGAATACAGAGTACTGCGACCTTCGCGAGTTTGACGTTACTGGGACAGACCTTCCGCTCGACGATATACTTGTAGGTTTGGTAAACTAGTCCAAGCTTAAAGTGCAAGCAGATGGCCAGCATTCCGACCCAGTGTTTGATGTTTTCAAGGTTCCTCGTGTCTCCCCTGCATCTGGACTTGGACTAGCTGTGGCTGATGCGGCGAGTGGCTGGTGAACTATGGCGGTGCAGCATTGCATGGGGCTGAATCTCCGGGAAGGAGCGACGACTGTCCCATCATCATCAACATCAGCATCTACATCCACTCTCTGCCAATCATTTCCGTCAACAACATTGCAAGGCCCGAGACACCTCACCGCGGCGCTCTTCTTTACACCTTTTGCGGTACCGATTCCTTGTAGCCATCGCACCTTTAGACCGGCACTACTACAAAGAGGCTTGCGACGACATCGAAGGCAACACTTAACCTCATTGATATCACTTCGTACCGCCTCCGTCATCCGAGCTAATCTTTTACGATCCAACCATCATGTCCAACCCACTCGATACCGACGCTGGCTCCGAGCTCTTCAGCAGCTATGAAGCCGAGTTGAAGCTTGTCCAAGCTGATCTCAACCAGAAGCTCGACCAGATTCCAGATCTTGCTGGAGAGCCACGGAAGGCAGCTATAAGTCAAGCTGAGCGAGCCGTGGAGGAAGCAACTGAACTGGTAAGCCGCGCGGTCACATTGCGAAGGTCAAGGACTGATAGAGTGTCGCATACAGCTCGATCAAATGCGTCTGGAGAAACAAAACATTCCCTCATCATCTCGTACGAAAGTGAACCAACGTTTCCGCAACCACGAATCAGATGTCGATGGCGCAAAGAGAAAGCTACGTCTGATGGCTGATGACCGCTCAGCCTTATTCGGTTCTCGATACTCGGACAACCCAAATGACGTACAACTAGAACAGCGACAGCAACTTCTTTCCGGTACGGAGAGACTGGATCGAAGCTCCCAGAGGCTACAGGCCAGTCAAAGGCTTGCCAATGAAACCGAGGCTATCGGAGCCAGCGCATTAGCGGATTTGCACAGGCAGAGAGAGACAATCCAGCACACGGGTGATGTTCTATTGGAGAGCGAGGGATATGTGGATAGAAGTGTCAAGACATTGAGAGGGATGTCTCGTAGGTAAATCGTCCCTTAGTCCTTCCATCTTGAATCGAGTACAGTGTTGATACTGATAATGGTTGAAATAGGATGGCTACGAATCGGATAATTACGATTGCAATCATCACTGTCCTCGTACTTCTTATTATTGCCGTTATCTACAGCAAGTTCAAATGAGCTGCTTAATACTGGCGTTACCGGAGACCAGTTATGTCTTTATGATGGGTGGAGTTATGGGAGCCTGTAGTACAACATTGTATCTTGGTCACTATATTATTTTATATGTCTTTGAAGATTGCAAGGGCTTGCTTGACACTATGTGCATATTTGCATATTATCCAATATATCTTGCCAGTGTGTCTACCCTCTGTTTCGATTGCTTGGTAGAGAGTGATTGGCAGTAGTTAGACAAAATTAGTCGCGCTTTTCTCTTGATTCTAGCATTTCTTAACAAGATTTCAGTCCTTAGAATATGACTCAGGTCATTTTTAGGAGAAAATTTTTGAGTCGTGGATTCGTATATATATTCTGTCGTGCCAGTGGCTTTCGCCCATACTTTAGGGGCCATGACCATGCATGTAGTTGCTTGCGCGAGATATTACAAGAAGTACCTGTTCTAACATCTAATCACGGGTCCGCTTCATACAACTCTGGATGATACTCCTCGGGGCGATACGTCTCCGGGTTGTGAGTCCAAACCGGTGTCACTGCGGGCTGCTTCTGCGCCTCATCTCCGGAATCTTGCTCAGGTCCAGGTTTCTGCCCATAGACAACATAGAGCTTCGAGTAGAGATGCAGTCTTTTATCCTTGAGCTCATTCCGCACACCAGCACCCAGTACAGCAAATTCCTGAGGACTCCAGCCCAATACACGTGTGAAATGTGCTTGACCGTACGAAGACGCGGCATCGAACATGTTTTGTTGCTGGTAAAGTCCTACCTCTCGAAGAGTTCGGTCTCGAGGCCAAGGTGATCCGGGAACCTGCAGAATAATTAGAAACATATCGCAAGTTCAGTGCATATTTACTTTCTTTGATGAGGACCTCTTCTACGTTTATGAATCCCGTCTCCGTCAACCATTGTTTCAGGTTCCCGGCGACGTTGAAAGTCCTTCCGATTACCTCGCCTGCAACGTGTAGCTGTTCCTGCCATTTCCTGATCATAGTAGCGCTCTCAATGGTATCGTCATCGGAGTGCATCAGGCACTCGAACTCGGTGACTTCTAAATAGCCACCTGGTTCAAGGTTGTCATAAGCCTCTTTAAGGAGCCGCTTCCAATCTTTGATGGCACCCGATAAGGAGCGAAAATGGATGTAGGAGAATGGCTTTTGTCGCCATTCGTCTTCTATGTCGTCTACTTCGAAAACAAGGTTTGGTGGAATCCTACGTGAGGGATGGCTCAGCCCTTGCTTGAGTCGGGAAAGGAATCAGAGGCTTACCAGCCTGGTTGTATAGGAGAAAGATCCGATCCTATGACCTCAGCGTCCGGAAATTGGCTTTAAAATGTCAGCCAGAGCTCGACCATTCAACTATCTTGAACGCTCAATATAGTCTATTTGACCAAGAGATATCTTGATCACACCGTTTTTCTGGTTTATCAGGGCCTCTTAGTTATGATACGGAGAGCATTGGCTTTCCCTGTCCACGACGAGCCTTACTACAATGAACGAGCGTCTTTTCTTGGCCGAGCCTGATGGGCGGGAACTAAATCACTAGAAATGCACCCGCTCCAGATAGTATTCAGGAAGTCGAGAAATCCAAGCACTTACTCCGCAAAATCAATAGCCCATATTCCTGTACCAGTCCCAGCATCAAGAACTCTTTTCGGATCTTTGATAGGGGCAAGAAATAGCTTGTGACCAAGAGCCAAGCAAAAGACATGATGATGCTGTTCATATCAGCCACTCAGGACCTAACTGTAAGACGCCATGGGTACTGACAAGGTCTAAGCGATCTTGTTCAGCATCATCGTTGGGCTACATTTTGGGGTCAGCTATGGTCTCATGGTGGGAGAATATCACGTGTACTTACGAGTAAATAGTTGCCGTCTCTATAGGCATGATAACGCCGACCGTTCTGCGAGATTTACCCGTCAACTAAGAGGTCCTAACCACGGAACGACCACGAGTGGGATTTTCACAGAAGTTTTCTCATGGCTTTAACGTACCTCTTCCCTGAAAACCAGATAGCAAGTAAAAGTTAGCAGGGCGAGCAAGTATAGGACCTGACATCAAGAGAGGACTCGCTTGCCTATAGCGAGTGATTCCAGAAGCAAGACTGGACATCTCGGTATTCTGTCTCTTGCACTGCATTTAAGTCAGTGACTGGATTGTGCGAATGAAATCCTCCAGCTCTCCCATTACGACGAGACTATGGATGCGGAAGTGTGGACATACGATAGATCATTACCATTAGCCGAGGCTGAATTGTCGTCGTCGCTCTAAGCCGTGGCCCGGAGGATAAGAAAGGTAAATGCGCGTTTGGTATGGTCCTGACGTGGTGAAGATATCTTGTGCTTGTTCATGTTCACACGCAACAAGAGAGAATGTGAGAGTGAGAGAGAGAGCACGCGTAAGAGGAGAAGAGTCAGGACACAGACTTCGCGGTCCACATCTGCGAGAAAGTTTAAATATCAGAGCAGGAGCAGCGCAGAGCAGGAAGAGATCAGCATGGGATTTCCTCATCTCGCGTCGTCGTCGGTGAGAGGGCATGGCGAGTGAACCGACAGCGGGGTCCACGGGGCAGGGGGGAAGGTGTCCGTGGAAGGATTTGTCAGAAAAGGCTTGCAAAGCATCAGACCAGATGGTGGAGAACCACAGCGACGGGTGCTGGAAGCCTCCAGCTGTCCCGAGTAGCGGAAGACAAAGTTTGAGGGTGCAGGGCCGACCACGCTTGATGGATCCCAAAGTTATGGCGCAGCGAATAGGCCTGCTGCGGCGGCACCGACAGCGTCTGCCCTTACCGGAGTGGAGGGAAAGTCCAGCACTATGTCAACCATGTCCACCCAAACACAAACGTGTCGGAAACCAAGCAAGCACGCTGGATTCAGAACTTAAACTCAACTTAAAACTGTTATCTGGGTTATTTTCGTGGATGGGAGCCGTATCGCTCCTGATGTGGAACTCCAAATGCTTGTTAATCTACGGAGTACTACTACTACTAAAATACTACCGCACCAAGTCCCAAACTGTCGAGGCACCAGGGATTTGCAAGTCCCAGATTTAATCGGACTTTTATAATCACGGCTGCGGCGGCTAAACCCAACCATTCGCGATACGTCGAAAGGGTCCCGCCATTGTTGCCCAGTTTTTATTCACCATAAGGCCTGTCGTACGGCCTACAACAGCGGGGATCCTACATCTTGATGCTTGCAGTATGGCATTGCCATAAGTATATCCAGGGTGTCCGAAGAAGTCTTCTCTCTCTTAACAACGCCCTAGCTACTCTGCTGCAATTGCAGCGCGGCCCTAACCACTTGACAGGTACTGCGTCGCTCGGCTTAATTTCTGCTATCCTCCGATCGCCTAGTGAGCATGTCGACCTTCAGCTGAGGGCTCGTAGTTGCGGTAACGAAACCGCACGCCTCTTATCCAAAATCCATTTTCGTAGTTAGCTGCTGAGGCGATATCAGTTTGAGTAAGGATCTGAACCTTTCTCCATATAACTGGCGTCGTACTGAATGTGGTCCCAACTGTGCAAGAAGATGGGAGATCACGATGCGATCTTGAGTATACCGAACGTGACACTCAGCATAAAGCCCGTAAAGACAGCGATTTGCCTGCGCCTTGACCAAACCCCCCTCTCACGGGCGAGCCATCCCACACACCCCAACGGCCATAGAAATCCCATCAGGTTGCCCCATAGTAGGTCATCCAAAGCTCCACCGCCAAGTCCATCGTCCCCGAAGTCGAAACCGCCCTCACCAGCTGCCGCGCCGGTGGCTCCTGCATTATCATCGATCCATGCATCTTCCATTTGTCTTAATGTTGTTGGAGAAGGCATTGTATCTGGGGTATGTATATTGGACTGGATCTGGAGGAACTGCATACGAAGCTGATTGACTTCGGCTTGCGTCAGGCCGGCTGATAGGAGCCGATCGAAGCCGCGAGGACCAGGAGTTGTTGTCTTAGAAGATGCCGGGTCATCTTGATTTTCGGGCTTCAGCTTCCCCTTCGTTTTGGGGCGGACAAAAACAGCGGTGGCTGCGGTCGCTTCCACGGATAGCTCTACCGGCGTCAACTCGTCACCAATCGAGCAATTGATATATACTCGTGTCGATGGAGGCTCCTCTATCGCCTTCCCCTTTCCCTTCAAATCTGTAGCTCGAGGCGGGGGAGCTGGAGCCTTCACTACCGCGGAAAGTATATCTCCATCTTGCAGAATCTTGCCGCCGTGTATCAGTCGAAGTCGATGTTTGGAGGTAGCAGCATCGAGCTTGGATCGGATGAGATACTTGAGGGCTACAACTGTGGTTTCATCTTGATTCGGAACATCCAGAAGCAAATCTGGGATTGAGGTCGTAAAGCGGACCGTGATATGAAGGGCTCGCATGGGCGGCTCATCGGAAGACCCCTGAGAAGACATGTTTTGATACGGATGGTTGGCGCGGTAAAGAGAGCTAAAGATCTGAATATATGGCCGTCGCCTCAGGTAAGATCATACTCCTTGGGCCGCATCTTCGAAGTGTTGTTCTTTGTTGAGCATGAAGTTGTCGTTGCGAAGGGAAGCTCCAAGCTTGAACAGCCCAAATTGATATAGACACCCCTCGCGCTCTCCCAATTGAAGAAACCCCGCGGTTCGGCGATTGCGTGCGAGGCTGTCATACAGAACCGTCTTGAGAAACTGTAGCTGACTCCTTTTTTTCCGTACAACTCCTCTGCTGTTCATTAAGCTCTCCCTATGAAGTCTTGGTTGAAGCCAACAAGACTGACATATTGGCATCGTGAATCTCCACGGATCAACCTCAGCTTCAGCTCTGCCCGTCGTTTTCATCCCACCATGGACAAAAGGGCCAAATTGCAACCCGCTGCTCGAGTAGCAGGGAGGAAGCAAGATGTTTGGTACGTGGGCATTGGTCTTGCAAGCCATACCTAAAGCCTTCTGATCTACCATGTGTGTTGCTGACCTAGTTCAGGTCCATTGTGAACGAAGCTGCTGCAGCATCTCCCATACAACCAATTGTCAACCTAGGTCAAGGTTTCTTTGGCTACAATCCTCCCCACTTTATCATCGAAGCCGCGAAGGAAGCACTCAATCGGGTCGACGCGAACCAGTACTCTCCCACGAAAGGTCGCCCACGTCTAAAGAAGGCAATTGCAGACTCTTATTCACCACTATGGGGACGACGAATAAATCCGGAGACGGAGGTTACAATCACAACTGGAGCAAATGAAGGTTTGATCTGCCACTTTGTTCGAACGGGAATGTCCAGTTGACATAGTCGCAGGAATGCTGAGTGCATTTATGGGATTCATTGAAGATGGAGATGAGGTTATCATTTTTGAGCCCTTTTTTGACCAGTGAGTATACACAGATTCGGGTCAGCCTCTTGTTATGCTAAATCAACCAAGATACATCAGCAACATTGAGATGCCTGGTGGAAAGATCGTCTACGTACCACTTCATCCACCACCTAACGGAGATGCGAAGAACTCGTCAGCTGGTGAATGGACAATCGATTTTGCCGAACTGGAGAAGGCCATCAGTAAGTGAAAGAGCTTGCTGATCCTGATCCGCCACTTACAGTTTTCCAGGCCCACGTACTAAGATGATCGTACTCAATACACCGCATAATCCTATCGGGAAAGTGTTTTCGAAGGATGAATTGCTCAAGATCGGAGAACTTTGCGTCAAGAATAATATTATCATCCTCTCAGATGAAGTTTATGACCGACTTTTCTATACCCCATTCACTCGAATCGCCACTCTTTCGCCTGAAATTGAGAGACTTACTCTTACAGTCGGATCCGCAGGCAAGAATTTCTACGCGACCGGCTGGAGAGTTGGATGGCTAATTGGCCCTGCTGATCTCATCCAATACGTTGCAGCAGCTCATACCAGGATCTGCTATTCCTCAGTGTCACCTCTTCAAGAGGCAGCGGCAGTGGGCTTTGAACAGGCTGATGCAAACAACTTTTGGGAGACCGCCAAAAAGGACATGAAGGGCAAAATGAACCGATTCAACGAGGTTTGGAAGGAGCTTGACCTGCCATATTCCGACCCAGAAGGTGGATATTTTGTGTTGGTGAACATGAAGAAGGTCAAGCTTCCAGCGGATTACCCATTCCCCGACCAAGTCAAGGATCGACCCCGAGACTTCAAGTTGTGCTGGTTCCTTATTCAAGAAGTAGGAGTTGCTGCCATTCCGCCTACGGAGTTTTACACGGATGAGAATGCCCATATTGGCGCAGACTGGATGCGTTTTGCTGTCTGTAAGGAAGACGATGTATTGGAGCAGGCTAAGGAAAGACTTAGAGGGCTGAAGAAATACATAGAGTAGGGGCGACGAATTCTTGGAGTATTTCTGCTGAATCTTGAAACTTCAATAACCCAGATCAATTAGAAGATGATAAGCACGACAACTTTCCTGTGTTGCCAATCAGCTCCAAGGACTGTGAGCACACATATTGGTACCTTCCAAAATGCTTATAGCAGAGTGGTAGGTATAAGGCCATAATAATGGGGACGATGACCTCTCATGTCGTCCTCTTCTGACGACCTTTGATGCTCGCTTAATCCGAGGGACAAGAAATCCAGCCGTCGCTTGTTACGACAGCGGGAGAGGACGTAGCCAGCAATGATCTCATCACTTTTCAAGCAAGACAGCTAGGCCGTGCAAGGCCATCAAATCACACGCAAAAGTGCCGCCGGATTAAATATGAAACTCAATCATGGAATTTTGTCTCGCCTAGAATCATAGTGAGGTTGCTAGCGGTGTATGATCCATTACATCACGACTTCTTGTGCAAAGCCATTGCAAAAAGGTATTATATAACAGATGCACCGTAAACTCAAGAACATAATATATCGTCCCATAATAATGTTCAAAGCCAGTTTCAATCTCACAAGAACTTTTCGTGTCAGGATACAAACACATCAAAAAGGGCCACATTATTCAACTATGCAGGCTGTTAAGAACACTATCGCCGAGAACTTCGGGGGCGCTAGGTGAGCTACCTTGCCTCGAGCTCCTTTTCCTCACATACAATACAGCCGCTGACGAAGTAATCACGCAAAGTCATGATCTGGCACCAAAGGATCAACAATTCAGCCTAGAAGATGTCCCGGATCTGTCAGGCAAGGTAGCTATTGTGACTGGAGGTTCTCAAGGCATAGGATACGGATGCACACACACTCTGCTATCCCATAAGATCTCCAAACTATTCATCCTGTCCACTTCCCAGGAGGTAGTTGATGGAGCGCTGTCATCTCTAGAGTCAGAAATGGGCGCCGAAATCGCCTCGAAGGTCAAGTGGCTGCAATGTGACTTGACCGATTGGAAAGCCGTTGCCGCGACGGCGAAGAAGATCACAGACGCGACGGATAGGGTTGATATCCTGATCAACAACGCCGCGCGGGGGATCATGACCGCGCAGAAGACTTCGTACGGGGTGGATGAGCACATGGCTGCCAATCTCATCGGCCACGTGGTACTGACGTCGCATCTGTTACCCGTACTCAAGAAGACGGCCTCAGAGGGCAACACCGTGCGGATTGTTGGGTTGGGCTCGAATGCCCATCCGAGTGCGCCGTCCGATACCAAGTTCGCATCCCTGGATGAGATCAACAAGGACTTGGGTCCCAATGGTCAGTACGGGCGCAGCAAGTTGGCGGTCATGCTCTATGCCTTCTATCTCGCTCGACACCTGACGGCGCAGTATCCCAAGATCTTGGTCAACGTGAGTCTTCAACCCCAATCAATTAGTGGAACCTCGCAGCGGGAAGTTTCCCCTCCACTAACACCGATTCTTCACTAGACAACACACCCTGGTTTTGTCGACACCAAGGCATCCACAACCGACATACATGAGGCGTACCCGCTCGGCGGCTACGCCATGTCGGTAGCCATGAAGCCCTTCCAGAAGGATCAATTCATGGGCTGCGTGAGCACCATGTTCGCCGCGACCAAGACGGAGAAGAGCGGGCAGTATATCACGCCGCCGGCCATCCCCGAGAAGGGCTCGAGTCTCGCCCAGGATGAACAGCTGGGCGAGCAGCTGATGAAGCTGACGGAGGAATTGATCAGGAGTAAATCAGATGCCGTGGCTGAGGGCTGTCCGTTGAAGTTTTATTAGACGATGTGGAAAGGGTCCTTGATCGTTACCTGTAATCATTATCATTAATTATCACGAGGTGGATCCTTTGATTGCTCTAGAATCTTTGGTGATCTGCTTCCAACCACTAGATGATCTCTGCGGTTGGACGTAGGGCGCTTACTTTGTCCACTCTAGAGTATTTTAAACCAGTTGATCTTTCTAGTTGGCCCAAAAATGATTGGTAGATAATTAACGGAGCACTGAGTAAACAGGAAACGAAAATCATTCATAAATGAATCCATATGGAAGGCTGATCGATGAAAGATGATGAGTGATTCTTAATAGACACAAACCCCTAACACCAATGGTTTTATGAACCCATCCCAATTGCGCCGCCGAGCTTTTATCTATCTTCTTCCACGTCCTCTTCCACGTGGTGATTT
The DNA here is from genome assembly GCA_003369635.1 of Coleophoma crateriformis. NCBI lineage: Eukaryota > Fungi > Ascomycota > Leotiomycetes > Helotiales > Dermateaceae > Coleophoma > Coleophoma crateriformis. The sequence goes on from PDLN01000009.1 coordinate 20,852, forward strand.
CATAACTCTTCCACCACCTCCGTGGCCACCTTGGTCATGTCTTTTCCCTTCTCCTAGACCTCTTCTACCATTAGAAACACCACCTCTGCCTCCTCCACCACGGCCTCTTCCGCCACGGAAACCACCTCGCATGTCTCCACCAATCTGCTTCTTCACAACTTTAATCTCTTCCTCATCAACATCCATCTCCTCATCGTCGTCCTTAGATCTCTTGTTGGAGAACTTTAGTCGACCACCTCTTCCTCTTTGAACGGCATCTCGGCCCTTGATGGCGCTCACATATGCATCAACGCCACCCTCGTCCTTCTCAGCAGGAGTGTCGAGGACCATCTGGTCATCGCCATCATCGCTATCACCGCCCAGCAACAGCTTTCCGTCCAGATCCATCTTGACCTTGGACTTCTTGATCTCACGTTGCTTGATTGGCTTGATAGAGGAGATGTTGGCGAGAGCACGTCGATCCAAGAGATCCAGGGGTTCTGCTTCATCTTCCACAATGTACGTTTTCCCGCCCTTCTTGGATCCTTTCTTGCTCTTTCCGAGCACTTCATTATCCGATACATCTGTACCATCAGAATCTTCATCGCTACCGTGAAGAGCCTCGTCATATTCACTCTCAAAGCGACCCTTCCGTTTGCCTTTGGCACCCACATCATCATCACTACCTTCTGCACCTTCAGCTTTGGAAGCTTCCTTTTGTCGCTTGGCACGTTCTTTCGTCTTGCGAATGTTCGAGATGAGCTTCTTGTCATCCTCAGGGCAGTATTTGTTGACAACATCAACACCGAATCTTCTAATCATGCGTTCCAAGATGTGCTTGACCTTCGCCTTGAAATGAGCAGTATGCTCGTGACTCCAAACCATCAAATTTGGAATCAGAGATTCAAGTCGTGGTAACATGAGTGTGGTTGAAAGACTAATAACGCAGACCTTGACGAAACCCAAAACGCTTCGTACGATTTCGCGGTTGTTAGAGGTAAGGAAAAGATCCATGGTTTGAACCAGGTCCGTGAGAGTTTCGGAGCTGAGAGACTCCCTGAAGTGGTAAAGGATTCGAGTTAAAGCCGTGATTGATGCAGAGACCATGTGGGGGGTGCTTCCAGCCAAACCTGCGCTGACCATGGTAAAATACTCCTCAAGGTTCGCCTTGACTGCAGGAGCGTCGTCTGGCATATGCGAGACTTTGCTGTTCTCGATGGTAGAACCAGAGGCAGCAACAATCTTCTCTCCCATTAAAATCAGGAGATCAAACGCGGCGGTTCTAGCTCTTTCATTGACCTCCTTGCAGGAAATCACAACTTCGGATAGGACAGCTGGAATAAAATGGAGGGAGTCGTTTGGAAGGAAGGGAATTAGCGTGGAGATAGCAGTGAGACGATCCCTCTTTGCCGGCGCAGAGACCTTTTCTGCACTGTTCAGCAGGAGCTGCTGGAGCTCGGTACTGCGTTCTTGTAAAGCTACCTTACCAGCGTCTGATACAGCTAGTCTGGGGATTAACTTGTAGGCCTTCTTCTGAAGTTGTGGATCATCGTCTTTGATGATGATCAGGGAAGAGATGTTGAAGAGAGTGCTAAAACTTTCTCGTGGTAGATAGATGGAGATTGTAATAACCAAGTCCATGAGAGTATGGCTCATAGGCGGCATCTTGTCTGCTGCATTCTGTTGCTTCTGCTTTTGCTTTTCGGCCTGGGTTTGAGCTCCACTTTCGGCAAGTGATGATTCCAGCATGGTAGTAGCAGTCTGGAAAGTTTCCATTAAGTCCTTTGGCGCGGCAATGCTGAGATAGGCGTTGATGCAGTTTAGAATGTAGCCACGATATTGTGGCAATGTCTGGCTGTATACGTTGAACAGGATGGAAAGCATGTTGCTGGCGAATCCTGATAGATGATCCAGATTCTTTTGAGCAACCTCTTTCGAAACCCTGCTTTGTAGAACTAAGTCATCCTCTCCATTAAGACCTGCAATGGCCTTATTTGACTCCACGAGGGTCTGGAGTGCTTTGCAAATATCTGGTCGCAGATTGACTTGCTGATACAACAAATTCGACACCAATTCAGCAAATCCTTGGTCGAACGACTCAGTAAGGTCTAGTGGCAAATCGCAGTACCCAGGTAACAATGCCCAGATTTGCTGGACAAGAGTCTCGAAGATCTTAATCTCCATTGTTTTCTCTGCCTCGCCATTATCAACGACTCTTTGAAACATGACTTCGCTCAAAGGAACAAACTCAGTCTTGAAATGCTGTAGGTTTGTGTTGCTAACATAGTCGCGAAGCACAGGAAGCATCCACGCCCGACCAGGTTGGTCTTTCTGAGGTTTCGCAAGGTTAAGAGGAAGAATCTTCAAGACGCTCTCCGGGCCCATAGCTCGGACAGCCTTTCCAATAATCTCATCAGCTTCCTTGTTGCCAGCGAAAGAACCGTTGCTTCGAAGTTCGCCGATGGTTTTAAGTGCATCGATCATAATCGGGTCGGCCTGCCATCGCAAATTGTCGAACATAGCACCAATCACGTTGAATGTCTCCATCCATGCAGCCTGGTACTTGACACTCAGAAGGTCCACAGCTGCTTTGGCCAGCTTTTCCAAAACCTTCTCGTCATATACCGATGGCTCTAACAGTACGGAATCTGGCACACAGTTGGCCATAAATGAGATTAAACACTCGGAAGCCGAGACCCGAATGTTGTGCGATGAAGACGCTAAAAACGAAGAAATAAGATTGAAAAGCTCCGGCAGCTTTTGGAAGGTATCCTCTGGTTCTAGTTGTGCGGATACGTCGTAACCTCTCGACAAGACTGCTATCCATGGTGGGAGGAGTTGGGAATCGTTCTGAGATGGTCGCAGTTCGGAGATCACCTCCAAGAGTCGCGGCAACTTTGCAGAAGACATCTCATCCTCTGCCATACCCTCGAAAATGAGTTCGAAGACCTCAAAAGCAGCCATGGTCATATATTCGTTACTTGACCTCGAGATATTTAGGAGAATTTCGCAAAGTGCCTCGATCTTCTTGCTGGGCCATCCTCCAGATGCCGCAGCTACCGTCTTCACTAGTTGTAAGGCGTGAATGAGCGCAGGGTCGTGTTCCGCAGAATTTCCCTTCCTTTGCTTCTTCGCTTGGCTGGACTGCGCTGCAAGGTCGCTCAGACTCTTCATAGCAGTCTCTGCACACATATCTGCGGCTGGATGGTCGGAGGAAGGGCTTGGCGGAGGGTTCTTCAGGACTTTGGTAATTGCTTCTTGGGCCCTCTTCCTGATCTTCGGTCTATGGTCGACAGCCAGATTTAAGAGTCCTGCGATCGCTCGTCGAGGACCAATTTGCGTTGCGGAGAGCTCCCATGCTGCCGAGTCCTGCGCGATCAATAGTGATTCTAAACATCCAATTGAAGGTCTGAGAAGAGGCGCATCTGCCTCGGGCAACGTCAAAGCTGGAGCCAGGTTCGTGAGAATTTGGGAGAATTTCGACCGCAGCAGTGGTGCGGGGGCATATGGGGTAACGACATCGAGCAGATATACGACCGAGGTAGCCAGATCCTTATTGACTACGCCGGTGCTTGACACGGCTTGTCGGAGCAAGGCGAGCAGCGCAGCGAAATAGCCCGTTGGGGTAGGCTCCGTCTTCTGCTCCCGAAGTGTATCTTCAACAGCGGACAGCACCACACCATTCTAGCAGACAGTCAGCGCGAGAAACAGTATTAGGAGACCTGGATTAAGTACCTGCTGCTGGCCCTGCAGCTTCGGCGAGCGGATCTTGTCGAGCTTTTCTACCAGCGTCGTCGACATTTTGCACACTTGCGCCGTTGGAAAGGATAATAAATTTCGCACGTTTTAATCGATAAGAGCGAACGAACTTTTTTCTGCCAAAAGCGCAATTGCAGATTCGACGCCCGTACAGCTTAGCGCGATAACAGGCTTATCGTGTCGCTCGCGAATATCTTTGTACGGGCAGCTGTGGTACAAGTCTTGCTGTGCCAACCAAAGCGGAGCACCGCGAGCTGGACCCTGGAAATCTACCTGTGTCCTCTTCCCTCCGGCTCCTCGGTCCCATCTCTGGCTGCAAATCTACATCTCTGGTGGTTTTCGCATCTGGTGCATCTTCTCTCATCATCATCATCGACTCTCCTTCAGCTTTGTGTCCTACTCCTTCACCGCGATATTCTTATCACTGCAAAGTTGCGTCATTCACTTGTTCCCAGCTAGCAGCCTAATATTTCTACCCCCTCAACCCGCACCTCTACCTATCTCTCCATCACTGTAGAGCTTCCAAGCTGCCAACATGCGCTTCTCTACCTCGACTCTCCTGGCACTGCCACTGTTTGCAGCTGCGGCCCAGCAAAAATCGCCTCTTGATGAAGCGATGGGCCAGGTCCAGTTTATCTTCGACAAGGTCGCATCCTTCTTGCCCAACATCCCCAACCCAAACAAGCAACACCCAGTTGATGCTGCCAATGCAGCAACTGCAAGTGCTGGCGGAAAGACCCTCCACGTCCTGACCCTGGACAGCTGGAAGGAGACCGTGCGATCACCCGTCAAGGCTGAAAGCACCACTCCAGAAGAATGGTTCATTTTGGTCACTGGAGGCAACAAGACCTGCTTCGGCCACTGTGGAGCAGTCGAGACTGCATTCAACAAGTCCGCCCTGCTCCTTGCTGCCAATCCAACCGCGCCGCACTTGGGCTACCTCAACTGTGAGGATCAGCCCGTTCTCTGCAACTCGTGGGGTGCTGGTCCTCCTGCCCTATGGGTCATGGAGATCAAGCCTGAGCCAGCTCCAGTTGATATTCGCATCGTTGGCTTGAACATTACTACCACCACCGCCAAGACCTTCACGGATCTCCATGCGTTGAAGACTTGGAAGGAGAGCCCACTTTACGAGGGATACTTCCACCCATTCAATGGCCCTCTCGCTGAGTACAACTTGAACGTACCATTGGGCTACATTTTCTGGGTGTTTGCTATCGTTCCTAGCTGGATGTTCATGATCGGCATCTCATTCTTGAGCCGAAGCATCATGTAAGTTGAATTCCTGTAGGTGGCACACGATTTTTACAGCGCTAACATTTGGATCCCAGGGGTAACCGCATGGCTCCTCAACCCAACAGACGTCCAGGTGCACCAGCAGCAGCAGCTCAAGTAAGAGCTCTCCCTAGTGACGGCCGAGCATGAATGAATACTGACACTTTGCGTAGTAAGCAACTCAGGATGGGACACTAGGAAACTGAAAATTGGGCGGTTTTCTTCTAATAGGATAGCGAGCTTTCCTTTATCTACCACTCTTTCTAGCAAGCAAAATGGGTAGTGAAATTTTGTCTCATTTCGGTTGATATTTCCTCCGGGTCACTGGTAGCGAATTCTATATACTGTACTGCATCACACTTCGAGTAGCCCATGGTGAATTTGTGCAGCCCACTTTAACAAGGCATATAGCCGCGAATGAGTGAAATGATCCGAATGGTTACAGGGAAATCTCCGAGAGGAAACCCTCCATCAGCATGGTCTCAGTCTTAGCCTCGACGGCTGTAGAGTATAAATATATATAAACATCGAAAATCCATCAGTCTCGTATCAGGGTGCGTAATGCTATCAAGGAGCACATCTACAAGAGGTCTGTTTAATGAATGGGCGCCTGCGTAGCTAAAGAAGTTTTCTGTAGGTACTCCTGAAGTATGATCTCAAGTCGTGTCGTGAGGAAACCCGAACCATGTTGACTCAAGAAAGCGATCGAAACAATATATAATTGTTCATCCTACTATATGTCATTGAGCTCTGCGGCTCGCAAAAGTAGAGGGGTCCGCGCCCCAAGATAAGATACTTCTAACACAACGACAAAGTATGCCTGCCCTGTACGAATCCTTAAGCCCCAAATTTCGCCAGCCAACCAAAAGCCAAATGTTCCCAAGAGAGGTATATCCCGTTCCTGTATAATACAGGTTTCGACCTGAAATAATCCTATTTATCATTAAGTAAGTGAGGTTAACTGCACGCCGGACCCAGTCTGCTCTCTGGACACAGAAGGGCCATGTGCACTTCCTCATCACGGCCCCTTCCAATTATGCCTTCCCTCCATCCCAATTTGCTCCTCCAAATTCCGGACCCCGGAACCTTCCATCGTATAACGCCTGAAGCTTTGCCCAAGAAATTTGAAAGATGCAGTCAAGTCAAGACCCCCATTTTAACCTACCTAATCCAGACAACTAAAAGTTGATAATGAAATTTCCCTGCTCAGCCACCACCTCGTTCCAGATCTTTGATTCGACTTTTTAAGATTTCATTGCCCTTTAGCAAATCCTCCAACCAGTCTGCTGCCATGACCAGGACCGCACTCTTACTGAACCCGCCCCCACGTAGGCCGGGCACTAGCTCTCCTAGATCGTCGAAGCCCTCGCGGATCAGCGTGCGTCGCTTCTGCTCGCTTTTGATGTGGTTCTCCCGCTTCTGGTCTTCAGTCAGATTTTCTCGTGCTGGCTTCACCGCACTGCTTGCTTCGGACGATTTCTTCCGTTTTGATGATGACTCTACGGCTGGTGATGCTGGTGTTATTTCGGACACCTTTGCTATCGATTTCCGCTTCTTCGCCGATCCGGACTGTCGCGGTGGTGCTGGTACCTCGTCTTCGTCTTCTTCAATATACTTGCTTTTCCGTCTTTTTCGAGCTCGCGCATCCTCATCCTCGACCTTTACTTTGGCAACGGCCTTCTTCGGCTGTGGACTTGACGGCTGGCTTTCAGCTGCTGGGGTCATTGAGAGCTCGTGGGCAAACTCCTTCATCCGTCGGATATGCTCTCTCTCGACCTCCTCTGCCGTCTCCTGTTCAGCAGGTGGAACAAACCCTTGTTCAGTGCCAAAGCCTACATCTGAACCCCACCGCAACTCTATTTTCTTTGGCTTTTCCGGCTGTAGGACGTCATGAGCAGCGGCAATAGCCTCTTGGTTAACCTCGCCACCATAGAACATATCTCGATAGTAAGTTTCCGGGGGATAAGTGCCTGTGGGCAGAGATCTTACGTCCTGGATCGACCGGCTTCGTGTTGGGAACATGGGCTGGTGTATACCATGTCCATTGGTTGATAGCATACTATTATTCCTAGTCATCCCAAATAATGCATCATTCCCCATACTATGTGATCGATTATTGACCCCATTTGAAATCAGAGTTTGTGCTGCTGCCATCACATCGGGTGAGGTAGTTGACGGTAGATTGTTCATATCACTAAATGCCATATCCTGGGCCTTAAAGGTCATATCCTGTGCTTTATAGCCAGACTCATGGGAGCTCGATGCGACGACTTGCGGTGGTTGCGCAGGCTGTTGGCCAAAGGAAGAGGACGTGCCCATGAAGGTAGGCGGCAGTTCCTGCCACCCCGGGTCGTGAAAAACATCGTCGGCATTCGTGAAGAGATCAAAGTTGATGTCGTTTGAATCAACGCCTTGGAAGAAATTATCGAGATACCTTGAATCATGTTCGTCGAGCAGCGAGGGACCAGGCGGAGGTCCGGTGGGTGATGGAAACGGGAAACTTGTGTCGGAGCCAAATGAGTCTACAGGACCATCAGTACATTTGGAGATTGGAGCACCGAATCTCTTCTCAAGCTTACAACCAAATGGCATCTCATCTGGACGCTTCGACGATCCCATGCCGAGTCCGTTTCGCTGAGCCACAAGCATGAGTGCCGTAAGCTATGGCAAGAGCCGTCCTCCCGTGAAAGTAGCCAATACCAATAAGCCGAATCGTGGTGAAAGAGAAATCCAATCCCTCTTCTCCTCCACGCAGTCCCCCGTCAGCGGCGACGCTCCGTAGTGATCCTCGCAGGGAGGTCTTGGTCAGCAGCAGATGCTGTTGCTACAACCAGGGAGATAAGAAGCAGGTATCTTAGGGCAATAGAAGGTTCGGTGTCACGATGTGAGGAGGAGCCTTGTGCAGAATGTTGAGAAGGATGTATGGCGGGGTTTGTGTCACTGCGGTATGCAGTGGTCGTCGAGTCTAAAGGTTGAGGTTCCGACGTTTTCGAGCGATGTGGGGATGGAGGAGGTCGATGGGCGAGAGTTTAGAGGTATGGTGGAAAGTATGTGGTGCTGAATGGGCGGTGATTGAGGAAGATTGCGACTATGCTTGCGGTTGAGACAGTGATTGTGCCTGCACATATTCGAGAAGGGAGCAGTAGCTGGGGTTCACGGCATGGCGGTAGGCGTCGTCGCAGGCTGTCGAGTCGAAGGTAGGTCGAGGTCGGTCGAGGAAGCGAACGTGATGGTCGGGGTTGAATGGAGGCTCACGAATGAGGTAATATTGTCATCAAGGAAGGGCTGGGGAAGGTTGCGTTGAGCTCGAACTTGAGCGGTCTCCAGGCTCGAGGACGGATGATCAGCTCCACTCCCCTGCTCCGCTCGGGGCTCTAGGGTGTATACGGCTGCTGGACCTGCTGCTGGTCTCCTTCTGGCTTGAACTCGTGGAGTGCAAGCTTTCTCGCGATTCTCGATTTTCACTTTGACATGTGATTGTTCTGTTGCTTCCCGGAGGGCTGCCTGCGAAGCCATGCCCAGCTCAGATCTTGCACGAGAGGACGGCGGTGTCGGCCTAGCGTCCGGCACGAGACACAGAGGGTCAGGTGATGGCTGCGAGGCCGTCGCATTGGCCAGGCCGGCGCCGCTCCGACGCAGTAGACATCCCCGGCGTGGGCGTATCCGGCATCTGCGTTGAATCATGTCCATCCGGTTGCTCATTCCTCGAGCAGGAAGTGCCTCCAGAACCTTGTTGGATGACGGACATACTGTGCTTGAATAATGGCATTGCATTGAGCACCAACAATGGCCCTGCCGTCGTCGCTGGCGTGCCATCTTGGAACGGCGGAGTGAGGATGGCGACCCGGCACGTTCCGCTGCAACAACTCTCCCATCTGACCGCATGTAAGTACAGTCGAGCACTGCCTGAGCCGCGCAGCACGAAGCCCTCACGCCATAGGCTGGCGCCGAAGCCACGACTTCCCACCGTCATTCTCCCTGGCCCGACATTTCTGGCCGCCAACCTTGGTCTCGGAGACATTCATCTGCACGGGAGGGCCAGCAAGTCAATTCCCTCGACTCCCTGGGATCCTGCGCGTCGACGAGGCCTCTTGGCGCGTGCAGTCCCATCACCCCTATACCTGAAGTCCCCTCCTGTCCAATGCCTGCGGTCGACGGCCAGCAGCACCTTCCTTCGCATCCGAGGCCTTCCTTTCTCCAACTTTCGCTTCACGAAATCCGGGGCAGACTTCCCAATTCAGGAGATCTCCCAGGAACACATACACGACAACCTCGGCCTACACATGGGAAGAGCTGCTCTGGCTGGACGCATACTTGACCTGCACTCTGCCACACTGAACGGCCGTTGCATGGCTGTAGCTCCCTACGCCCGCGTGCTCTCGTGTTGCAACGACTTCTCCCTTTCCTCTGCTTGCTTTTGCTGATCTTGCCCCCGAGCGCAGGTCGCCCGCTCTGCCGACTGCAACCCTACGGACCTTGTGCAAGGCCACCATGGCTCGGCTTACAACCCCTCATTCGCGGCCATTGCCAACTCTTCGTGCCTATGAAGCCTCGATTCCCCCATTGCTCAGGCCCCTGATCAGAGCTTACCTCTTTGGCTATGCCTCGTCCACCGTCCCCCGGATTCTGACGCTGTTTCTGTCGCATCTCAGCAGGAGACGGAAAAACATCGATGTGCTTCCCGAGGACTGCTTCGTGCCTAGTTTCGCTCGGATCCTCAAGGGCGGCTTAGAATGGCAGAGATTTCCAACGTTTTGCTGTGCGCTCGTAGGGGGAAGTACTTTGATAGAGGCACGTGATCCCCATCGCCAGTCCAATTTGAACGCTATATCAAGGCAGCGCTGATGTCTTCGCGACCAATGTGTTAGGCATGGAAGTGTTCTGACGATGTGTGAGCTAGACTAAATCGCAGTATTGGTATCTAGTCCAAGTGGAAGAGTTATCGACCGCCCTCCTGCTAGTTCAACGACAGCTTCTGCTTTAATTGTTCAACTTGGCACTAACGACGTATTTTCTAGATTTCACTTAGAAGACTCATCACCCGCTTACTCGGAGATGTGTCTGGAAGGGGTTATTTGAGGTATACTATTTTACATCTTTGACTTTACCCCTTTCAATCTACCTCTCTACAAGATTAACCTTCACTAACTCTTCTTCAGACTGACCAAATGGCTTTCCACTTTTATTGCAGCTTGGTTCAGTCTTCAGCTTCTTCAATCAAAAGAACAAGATGCATACATAGATCGTATTCCTTCAGATGATGACGAAGGAGTGACTACAGAAACTGTCCGTTTCGCTGGACGAACTATGGATTTGACCCTTTTCGCTCTGACAAGGGCTGTGGACGTGGTAGTTGGAGAACTATGGTCACAGCGAAGGCGAAAAAGAATTGCAGAACGCAAATGGACAAAAGTACGTCCCTCAATCTTGGAGAAAGATTCTAGCTGACCAGTATAGATCGAGACATCAATTTCAGGACTTACAGACAGTGCAATCTTCGCTTCGTCATGTGCTTTGATAATGTGGTCCTGGATCTACATGCCATCTCGGTTGCCTCGTGCCTACAACAAGTGGATCACAGCAGCAGCTCAAGTAGATCAGCGGCTGCTCGTAGCTCTCCGAAGATGTCGGTATGGCGAGATCAAATACGGCCTAGAAACAGGCCAAGCACCTCTCCTGCAATCAATGTGCAAAGACTACAATTGGCCACTAGACTACGGTGATCCAATTAAGAGTGTCCCCTTCCCCTGCGAGATCGTACACATGGGCACCGGCCCCAATTGCGAATACCATGCCCTAAGCCGATGGGTGCGCAGTTTTCGATGGGCATTCCTCACCTATCTACCTATCAATCTAGCCCTCACACTCCGCAAACCTAGCCGCAAGGCCTTCCTCAGGGCGCTGATGTCTTCTCTCCGATCCTCTTCGTTCTTAGGGAGCTTCATCGCGCTATACTACTACGGTATCTGCCTAACGCGCAGCCGTCTTGGTCCCATGATTCTCGGCACCAGCACACCAGCATGCCAACGCATCGACTCAGGACTTTGTGTGGCCGGTGGCTGCTCACTCTGTGGTTGGAGTATCCTACTCGAGAATGCTTCCAGGAGGAAGGACATTGCGCTCTTCGTTACGCCAAGAGCTCTTGCCACTCTTCTTCCAAGGCGTTATTCCTGGGATTTACAGTGGAGAGAAACGCTCGTGTTCGCAGCTAGTACAGCTGTGGTATTTACCTGTGTGGCTGAGAAGCCGGAGAGAGTTAGGGGTGTGCTTGGGAAGGTTTTGGCCAGGACTTTGATTGCTTGAGTGAAGGTGTGTACGGTGACTTTCCCCATACACATATCAGTTCGCAAAATCAAAGCCGCATGAAGTGCATATGTGTATAGATAGGATCTGTAAGATTATTTTAATTTTAAACGGTGCATTGGATGCTAGTGTTCAAAAAAGCTCATCTGGAAACACAACTCCCCCGTGTTAGAGATAATTCCAAGAGAGAAGTCTTGAAATTCGAAGACTAGCACCTTGAAAAGGTCCGTCTGGTCATCCCTAACCCAAGTGCCAGAGGACGAGGAGTCACACAAAGTGTTCCAGGGAGCGAGAAGGCACAAGAGAGCCTCCTTATTCATCATGAACCCATTGAGAGCAGTTCAATCTCCTCATCAAGTCAACACAAAGCCAAGACAAGCATCTGCAAATCAGAAAACGCTAGCTGGCATAATTTCATATTCGAAAGAGTGTGTGACGAATGGCAAAGAGGCGCCTAGAGCACCGTATAGCCAGTATAGAAAGCGTACGAAGAGAACCGCGAAAAGGCACTAATAAGCAAGCAAGCAAAAGTCAAGAAGAACATGGAAGGGTGGTGTAAAGAAAAGGGTTCAAGGCGTCTCCTGATCTTGTTGCCCCCTCTCTGTAATGCCTGGTAAAAGAAAGTCACTTGCCGCCGCCCACCTGATCTACCAACTCCTTTTTCTCTCTTCCAACCATTCAACGCCGTAATCAACCATCAACCATCCCATCAAAACATAGCGGATCGACTCGTATAAGCAACGGACGCCGACCTAGATCCGACCAGCTTAACATCATCATCATAACCTTGCTCCTCGTCAAATGCACCGTCAGTACTGGTCGACGTCTTCACCGGATTGACCGGAGCCAAGATGGCATCTGCAACTGTGTCGAAAGCGCCATCTCTCCCATCCTCACCGAGAATCCATCCAGCGCGCTCGATCGAAGTGCGGACAGACTCGCCCACGCCCGTGAAGCGGAGCTCAATGCTCTCGCCTCCATAGCTAAGTAATTCCACTTTCAAGTCTTTCAGGGCTTGGATGCCGGTCGTGTCAATGTAGGGGCAGGCAGCAAGATCCAGGATCAGGAAGCGGAATTGCGGGAGGGTTGAAGAGGAAACCCGTGCCCGGGCTCGAAGAGTAGCAATGTTTTGGGCGCCGACATCCGACCATGAGCGCTCAGCGTCGGGGAGCAGGCGGGGAGGAATGCCAAGGTTGTAGGTTTGGACCGATTCGAGGATATCGTTCTTGCTGGAATAAGCATTCAAGAAGGTGATCGACTGTGCCAATCGCATCAACTGAATCCCTTGGGGGAGTTCAGTGGGTTCAGGTTCGTCGCTATTTTGTAGCTCCAGGGTATAGTCGAACGGAGTAATGGTTTTGACGTGCATGAAGGCGCTGCGAAGCAGTACATAAGCAATCATGAACAAGGCGGCCAGTTCGATGCCTGTCTCGGCGGAGAGGAAGAGTGTCACCCAAAACGCAATCTGGGAGGCTGTGAAATCTGCGAGGGAGGTTTTCCAGTACTGGTAGAACACTGAGACGGGAACAAGTATCTGCCAGACGGCTGCAACGATGATAGCCGAGAGCGTTGCTTTGGGGATCCAGAAGATGGCCCCTGTGAGAAAGTAGATTGAAGCTAGTACTGTGGCACTGGTAAAAAGACCGGATAGTGGTGACTTCACGCCAGACTCCGAGTTAACAGCTGTCCGGGAGAACGCGCCTCCTACAGCCATGCCACCAAAGACACTGTTTATAAGGTTCGTCGTACCAATAAAAGTAAGCTTATGCAATGTTAGCAAGAATGTTATTTGGTGCTTTTGGGGTCATTTCAGGCAGGGCACCAATTTGATCATAACCACTGAAATCATTTGAATTACTCAAATTATCTCAACAGTCGATCTAGGCCCATTCATAGCTGTATATCGTACCTCTTGGCTTTCATCAATAACATATCCGTTCCTGCGAGCAAACGACTTAGCAATAGCGATATGCTCCAATGCTACAGCCACAAAGACAGCAATGCTACGGCTGAAGACTTTGGAGATGATGGTAGCAGTCGGTGCCGACGGTGCCACCAGACCAGAAGGTACCGTGCTGGTCAGATCAAAGAGAGGTTTCTTTAAATCCTTGTTGACTCCGAAGCTGATACCAGTGAAGAGAACGAGCACGATGGCATTGCGACCAATCGACAGAATCCAGAACACTCGGTATTGCTTGCCATACTTCTTGCCTAGAAACTGCAGTAGCTGAAGCAGGATTATGCCCGAGAAACCAATGAGGAATGTAAGCGGTTTTGTTTGGGGAAGCTTGGTTATGATGTCGTGGATCTGATTCGCAACACCTATGCTTGTTAGCCGTAGTCGACTCTTAGAGGTCAGTGAGACTCACCAGAACCAACACCTGTCTCTCCAAACAGTGCTGGGATTTGTCCGATAAGAATCGTCAAACCTGCAGCGCCGACAAAGCCGGTCAACACTGGCAGAGAAATGAAGTCTAGCAGAAAGCCGAGCCTGAGCAAGCCCATAATCAAAGCATATATTCCGACACTGAAAGCTACAGCCGAAGCAATCGCTGTAGGGGTGAATCCTTCCTTGGAGACATCGGCTATGATCTGAGCTGTCAGAAGTCCAATGATTGATGTGGGCCCAGTGCTAATATCTGAGCAAGAGATTAGTGTGATAAAGTGAGAGCGTAGGAGAAACAAAGTACCTTTAGAAGTTCCCATGATGACATACAAAAGCCCCGGCACCCAACTAGCTAGAAGCCCGTCCTGCAGAGGAATCGTAGCAATCTTGGCATAAGCCAGCGCTTGGGGGACAAGTAGAACCCCAATTGTAAGTCCGGCAATCACATCATTGAGGATCCACTTTGTAGAAAAGTTTGGTATCCAGTCGACGATAGGGATTTTCTCCAGAAGATATCTACTTGTGGCTGAGGGAAGGGATCTAGTCCCGGTACGGAAGGCATTCTTAGCTCGATTCAAGTTGTAATCGTTCCTCACGCCATTTGGAAATTTCCGGATCTGGTCGACGAGCTTCATACTTATTAGTACCTATCAATGAGACCGTCCCAGTGATCCAGATAATGGAAGGATCTCAAAATTGTAGAAGTTGTGGAAGAAACAACATATATGATGGATAAAATGGATGTTGAAGATAGCTTCAAGCGCTTAGTGTACGAAGTATAAAAAAGAAGACTTGCAGGCAAGCTTTATATCTTCCATTTGAAAATTCGAAAACCCTAGGGATTGCATGTTCCACTGGATCTGTTAGGACTAGGTTTCACCCCGGAACCAGCCTTTCCATATTTTGCTTACATGCAGAAGCAGGAGTATATTCAGACGAAGCTCTCTTCCTAATGGTACGTAGAGGTCAAAGTACGGCTACAGGTTTGGCATCTTGATTGGAAAGATGACTATATATATAACTATGTTCCGTGCGCATTATGCTTGTATCTGGGTAACCAAACGAAGTGTCGATCGCTTTTCACAAAGTTTTTCCACCTGTTGGGAACATATGCGGGAGAGATGGATCCCCCAATGTCCCATGAAGCGCTAACCGTAGCAGACCAACATCTTTGCGAGGGATATGATATACATCATTTGTTCAGTGGCGTAGTCGGATTCTCTGATCGTGTATTCATAAGCCCTCGAGCGTCCGGACGTGGACATGATGACAAGACGCCAATGAAGCCCAACAATGAAATCTTCAGACGAAGACCCGGCTTTGCACTTTGAATATCTCAATGTTCTAAAACCGACCCAATTCAGTCCGAATACCTATTTACCCGATAGATGAATAGGTCCGAGACGAGAAAGTACCTAAGTCTCTGCACATGGTACTCAAGACATGACCTGAATCGTTCCTATGAGCCATACATGACCGGTATTGCTCCAGTAAACTAATAGCACAAGCAAAAACTACTCTATTGACTCGGCAAGTGAGCTTGCCGAAGCGTAAAATCCGGTTGGTTCCGTCCGTGATTGACACTAAGTCGGCTCTTGCAAGCCAGTGGTGGGAAGGGCGAAGTACGCAGATGAGACAAAGCATTAATTGCGCCCAAATTGGCCAGAACTGCTGAACCCTGCGGTGCTGAAATCTGTAACTTCCTGGTACCGGCACCTGGAGTGATTAGGGTTTCTTAGGACACCCGTCAGACTTCCAGCTTAGCTCCGCCTCAAGAGAGAGAAAGAGGAGGAAGTCCGTGCGTGCTAGCCATTTAATAAGATTGGAGAGTTCGTTGTGGTCAAAAAGGCCGTACTGTAATGTAAGCGAGCTGAAATGCTCAGATACAAGTTGTATTATCCTATTGATGAAGATTTTCCAAGCTCTAAGCAGGCTCCTATTTGTGAAATATCTGGATACCCCGAGCATTCTAGTTCTCGACGTGTATGAGCGGCTGTCTCATTGCATGCCGCGGAGACGAGCTTGTGCAATCCAACTTATTCGTCTCCAAAGAAGCACTGCCCCATTCGTCTGAATTTCTGGACCATTGAGTCTGTTTATGTCCCCGGGCTCGAACATTTCGGAACAAAGTATGCTGCGGATAACTCCACAACTTTAAACCTCAGATATGGGGATTTCGTCATCAGAAACAATGGACGTTCATCTTCCAAGGACATCTCAACCCCGAAAACCCCCCGAGATCAAGTGCAGGCAGACATGCTTTATGAGAACACAACACACCGATACAGGACGATGCCTAACCTAGAACAGTGCTGGAAAATCTGCCGTTAATAGAACCCAAATCTGAACCCTGGTCTTCCACGAGCCAGTCCAATGCCAGCTTGGCGTGAAATGATTGCCGAGGTCCGCGGTTTTATGGCCTCGAGGGAATCATGATGTGAGCTAAAGTACAAGGTCCATATATCTTGCTATACATAGCCTCTAGTCGACGCAGCTTGCTCAGCCAGAGCCAGATCTTGTGTGATATGCGTGCGCACTGGACATTTATATCAACACCAAACACCATGCCACAGTCTCCCAATTTTGAAGAAATCCACTGCTTGATTCAAAGCAGTGCTTACTTGACCTTGCTCATGATCGTTTCAAGGCCCCGGGGAACGTCAATCTGTGCAGCTCTAGCCTTTACTGCATTAAGGAGACTCCTGTCGAAGTCATCTCTTGCCCTTAGCACAGCCTCTACCCAACTAAGTTGAAGATCCCAGTATTCCATCTTGAACTGGGCAAAGACCTCTGGTACAGCAGCCTTATCAACCAAAAGCAGTTGTGAGAATGGCTCAGTAACTCTCCATTTCTGCTTGATTTGATCGGCAGTATCAGGGTTTGGACAACTGTCGAAGAACTCAAATGCGGTTGCAACATCGCTGAAAAGTTTGTCTTGGAACATATCAGTCCTCTTGAACTTGGCACCTTTATTTCGTACACACGACAGGTAACGAATTAGCAGCTCATCGGCCAATTCCTCGATAAAAATATCAAGGAGCGATTGGTTGAGAACGAGCTTGTAATCACCAACATACTCTTCGAAAGTATTGGCGAATTGCTTCATAGCTGTACTAGTATACCATTTAGGCGTAAAAAAGTCAGGCAGAACTGTTTTGAAATCGACCGTGAAAATAAGCTGAGCAAACTTGGATATGCAGTGGGTACTGAGGTCGACATAGCCGTCGCGCAGGCTATTGATCTCGATATCGGCTCGTTCCATATACTGTGGGGTGACTAGAGGCTCGAACTTTTGTCGGAAGCTTGACAAATATGCGTACCGACCCTCTTCCTCGTTGTCATCTATGCACGCAATTTGATCGTTTGCGGTAGCAATGAGCCAGTCCTGAAGACCCTGGAAGCCATCAAGCTCAATATCTTTGCCAGAGTACTTGGCAGCCTCATCGTCAAGCATCTGTTGCCATGACTGTTGCCGTGTGCGTAGGCGAAGAATCATTGCGTCAATCACACCTTCGGTCACATCCATCCTCTCAGAGTTTCCAGCAGCATCGATCTGTTCCCGGAGCATTCGCCACAAATCAACAAGATTCTTGGTCCTAAAATATCCATACTCATCTTGGTCCAGATTTGAACCCTCAACGCTTCTGTCTGCAAAATCCTTCTTCTCGGTGGCAAAGATGCGGTCGATCCATTGATCTAAGAATCTTATGATCAGCTGTCGGAACTCACGGACAAGCTCGGTCTCGCGTCCGTCAATAACGTGAGGCTTGAGCTCTTCCTGTTTGAAGCCAAGCTTCGCCATCTTCTGATAGTATTTTTCTGGCCAATTGAGAATTGCTAGCATGTTGGCAGAGCTCGTTTCTGGGTCGTCAATCATGCCAACAAGAAAATCATGCATAAGTTGATGGTAGATTTTGCCGTAAGTCTGAAAGATCTTCCACTTTTTTGGCATAAGAGAAACCATTCCTTGCTTAACTGCATTCAGGTCATTGAAAAACCATTTCAGCTTCTTATCTAACTTAGCAGGGTCCTCCAGAAATGCTTGCTTGCTCTCCATGATTTGCTCGTCTGCGTGAATCTGGATTGCCTGCAAGAATTTCTCCTTGTAGCCTCGTACTTCCTTGGCGCCGTCGGTAATGCTCTTGAATCTGGCAGCCATCTCCTTGTGGTCTTTCAAGGCTTCTTGCAGCGCCTTGACTCTCTTATCACTTTTCTCTTCTGCCTCGATCACAATCGCAAAACGTACGACCAGCCCATTATTGCCGTTGATGAGAACATTGATCAGGTTCAGAGCAATTGTGCCGATATGTTCGTCGAACCATTCGATAGTCTCATCCAATCTGGAAAAATAATCCTCCAAAGTGCTTTGCAAACTCGAATCATCCGCCCTCTGAATTTGCTCCATGGCATCATCTCTTATGTTCCTTAACTGCGTCAATTCGTAATGTACTGCTAAGAGATTGGGCATATTCTCTTGGTCCTGGTCATCTGTTCGCAACATCGCTTCTACTTGACTAACGCGGTCATTGAATGTGTCCAGGTTCTTCCGCATCGTCTCCACAGCACTGAAGTTGCGATGTGTCTGTGAGACAAGGTTGATATTGGGAAAGTCTCGGATCATGTTCTGAGCTTCGGCGCATAGTTTATCGATCTTCATCATCTCTTCTTTGATAAGTTGTACCGTTCTTTGTCCATCCGAGATTCCAGTCATGCCAGACTGCGTCACTTCCAGCTGTTCCTTAAGACCGCTTCGAAGCTGCGAATCGACGGCGCCCTTCTTCCGCGTATATTCCAGCTTCATGGCTGGAATCTTGTCCAGGTCGTCTGGATGCCGAAGCAGCTCACTGAGCTTGATCGCCGAGCTATCCATCGTCATGGCGGAATTGGTACTGCAGCTATCTGTTGTGAAAGTCCTCGGCGGCCATGCTTGATGGAGGTCTGAGACGTCGAAGTGTCGAGGCTTTGGCCCAATCTGGAAGGGGCGGGCGGGAGCGCTAGTTTAGCGCGGCTTCCACTTTCTTGCGCGCAGCTGGAGAGCCTCAATCGAACATCACAGCATTTTGGTCCTCTAGAAGTAAGTCCATATATATCGCAGCCACAAATGTGTTCTACTAACCTCTGTCTAGGCAGTGACAGTCTACGATGTCTTTCTTTCGAATAACCTTAATGCGTTCTGGCATTGGTCTTCCAAAACGAACCCAAGGAGTACTCAAGGCTCTTGGTTTGCGCAAACGAATGAAGACCGTCTTTTACCCAGTCACTCCGGAGGTCGCAGGTCAGATCATGAAGGTCAAGGAGTTGGTCGCTGTGAGAGAGGTAGAGAAGGCACTGAGCAAAGAGGAGCTGAAGGAAGAGCGGAGACCTGACGCCGGATACTATCTCGAGAGTGCTGCACCACGGTGACGAGTTGAACTCAAGATGGAATAAGAGTATCGGATGGAAAAGATGTTCTTACGGAAAACGAATGGAGCCCGATAGCGCCCTGTAACTTTACTATTTGGAAGCTTCTACAGAGATGGAACACTCACGTCCTTGGGTGTAGGATTAGAACATTGGTGGAAGCTATATTAGGAGGCTGTATCATTGAACAAAAGCGGATATGTAAGGATCTCGGCGCTTGGGAAATCAGTTTATACCATGCTGTATAATTGCAAAGCATATTGGGCAGGATCTAGGCTAGATCGCATAGGTCATTACACATTGGGTCTGTCTATACTCCACAATCAGAGCTCCTCTCCAATCTCAACAACCCTAAACATGTACAATGTTCACGCGCGGAACGTGCCTTTACTTTCTACAAGTTGTGCCACTTCTTTGGCCATAGCGCAGTGCAACAGTGTTATAGAGGACGATCAAGACAGGAACAATTTTTGGCCAGATAACTATTGATTCATTGTTTCTTATCGCACGTAGTTTCCAGGCGCGCTAAACCTTCCAAAACTTGGTCTCGCAGTTGGCCATTTGCTAACCGTCCGTACCGTAAATCACTGAGATTACCGATCGTATGTTTCATTTCTTCCAGCATTGTGTCTGCCGCCTCCTCCATCCTTCGGATCTCGTCCTCGATATCTTCTGCAGCACCATCAAGTTCAGGCAACACGCTTGCTAAGCTATGTGGTTTGGTCAACGGTAGGCGGGATGTTTGACCGAACAACTTGAGGCTTGATTAGCTAGGGCTGTAAGAAGGATATCTTACAAACTGACTATTTGCTCAACCTCAATCTCGTCATCGCCTTTCTCTCTTTCCGCCAGCCTCCGCTCTTGGACTACTGCTCGCCGCTGTGCATTTCCTCGCCGGACCTCAGCCTCAACATTCCGTGCAATTGCTTCAGTAAGTTGGGCGCGTTGACGTTGCAGATCCCGGTAGAGAAGGCGGATGAACGGCGAGGACTGCTGCGACTTGGGAAACGTTTCCGTGAAAGATTTGAGGCTTATGATCGTAGGTAAAGGAGCAGGAGGTAGTAAGAATGCGGACAGGATGGTTGCTTCTGCTGGTGCCATCTCTGCTCTTTCGCCGCTGGGCTTGGCTAGCTGAGGGTTGGAGTAGAAAGTATAGTCAGCAGAGCGCGAGCTCACTCAGAGCTCTTGTGAAACAATCAATCGAACATTGCCAATGCTAGTAAGACTCGGGTGGTATCGCGTTGAGAGCAATTTCGCTGATCTGCGTTGTCGCAAAGTGCTGGTTTGAGCTGTGCTGAACGCGACAAGAAGCGCGTCCTCTCATACGCGTAGCGAGGCGGAATGAATATCTTCGCGGTAAATCAAGCAAGCAATCACCTGAACAAATATTGACCATCACCAAGAGCCAAACACAACCACCCTGCATCCTCTTCTAAGAGAACAAACATATCGTTCCTGACGTCGCAAGTATTTCCAGCTCACTCTTGGGTCCCGGAAGTTGCGTACAACAATCATGGCTCCGTCCAAGGCAGCGCAGGCCGCCGTCGCTCCATTTCAGAAGGATGAGAGAGTTCTTTGCTTTCACGGCGAGATCTTGTATGAGGCTAAGGTTCTGGATACAAGACAGACAGAAGGTGGAAACTGGCAATACTATATCCATTACAAAGGATGGAAGGTGCGTCAAGACCAGATTTTCAGTGAAGCAGATAGTCATCGAGTTCGAGAGCACTTGAAGAGATCTTGATGGATATTTGTCTTTGGCTTTGGGAAGAGATTCCTACCTACTACGATACGGACATTCTGACTGTTACTTTTATTCCAATCTCTCATAAGTTGCTGAACTGAAGAAGTCAGAAAGACTTTCGCTCATTTGTCGGCGGTTGAGCGCGCAGAAGTCTGTCCTCTGGCCCTTGACGAATTCCAGTTCAATCTGCACGTTTTCAGACAGTTATTATCAAGCTCTTTAGTTGGATTTTCTAATCATGGCATGCAGCGTACCTGGGATGATTGGGTCCCTCAAGACCGGGTTAGGAAGTTTACGGACGAGAACAAGGAGTTGGCAGCACAGCTAAAGGCTCAGATGGACTCACTGCAACAGAAGCCACCAAAGTCTGCATCCAAGGGAAAAGCAGGTCGTGCCAATGGCTCGGAATTCGGAAGCTCTCGTGGAAGTGAGGAGCGGCATGCATCTGTTGCAGCGACAGGTGGCCGTGGTGGAGTCAGGAGAACCCGGGACTATGATTTGGAACAGGTAAGTCTTTATGTCCATTTTCTGTTTGCTTCTCATTATGTCTGCTGCCTCCGCTTTGCTTCCTTCTTCGACCACTCTTGAGTCGATGGGCTGGCTGCTCACGCGCTCCTGTTCCTGTTCCTGTCCTGCACCTGCCGCGTTGGAGTTGGATGGGTTGCTCCCGTTTGAGGCGAACTTACCACGAATCCGGCCAAGCGAAACGTCCAAAGCGGACAACCTCGATTCCCATGGGTTACCACTTCCAACACCACCAACCTATACCATCCTCCTTGCGCGCCTTCGCCCAATTCACGGCTATGTAAATCGTCTGAACTCACCTATCGTAATGGCAATGGTTGCTACACGATCTGTGGCCGCTTCATCCGAGCGCCGACTTTCGTCTCGGAAGCACCTTCAGCCAAAGAAATCACATGGTCCAGTACGTATAATGCCGTCTGTCCCTCGGTAGCAAAGAGAACTAACCTTCGTTGAAGCGGAGTGCTACAAAGCGCAAGTACGATGCTTTTGATACTGACCTGCCCAGATCTCGTGGCAGGGCTGTACAAAGCATGAGGCAGTCCAGCATCAAGCCCGAGGCCGAAAGATCGGGCAGCGATCCACCTCGAAAGTCGGCCAGACTTGAGGCTAGTAATGGTGACTGGTCAGACCCAAAGAGCGAGGCTTGGGATGTCATGAGATTTTTGGATTCGGATGAATGTCTAGCTACTGATCCATTAATGAAAATGCCACCTCGCAATTACCAGTACATTGACGCCAGCGGCAAGCTCAAGGACCGGAACAAGTACATCATCCAAAGGCCTGAGGCGAAGCTTCATCCCAAACTCATCACTCATCTAAGAAATGGGACAGCAACATCCGCGGTTCAACTCTATTACAAGGACATGCCTGAACATCGCAACATTCCCCTTGCAGGAATGGTACACGATGAGTTATCGACGGTCAAAGAGATCTCCCAAATCCCTGTAGTCACAGAGATTTGGGAAGAAAGCGATAATGCAGCCGGTGGCAGCAGACTTTACGAGGCTTTCCGAAAGATAGAGGCGCTAACATGTATTGCTCAACTACAGGAGGAAGGTTTCCATTCAAGACCATCCATCAAGCTCATCATTCCTGACCAGATCAAGGCATACCTTGTTGATGATTGGGAGAACGTCACTAAGAATCAGACCATCGTTCCACTGCCTTGTGAGCACACTGTAAACTCCATAATGGCAGATTATGTTGAGTACGAAATGCCTAAGAGAATCCCCGGCAGTGTACAAGCAGACATCCTAGAGGAGGTAGTGGCAGGTTTGAAGGAGTACTTTGAGAAATGCCTAGGACGCATTTTACTATATAGGTGAGCGAGTTCCCTTAGTACGCCATGTCAAACACTTCTAAGACAAGTGGCATAGGTTCGAACGTCAACAATATCTCGAAATCCGTGAGCAGTGGGCTGGAAATGAGGGACCGTTGGCAGGCAAGTCTGCAAGCGACACCTATGGAGCCGAGCATCTGTGCCGCCTGTTGGGTAAGTTCTGATGGTTGCACCTAGCCCGTGTTGTCTGACTCCATCATAGTGTCACTTCCAGAACTTATCGCACAGACCAATATGGACCAGCAATCTGTTAATCGTCTCCGGGAGGAGCTGTCCAAGTTGACGAATTGGCTCAGTAAGCACGCGACCAAGTATTTCGTCAAGGAATATGAGACTCCAAGCCAAGACTATATCGAGAAGGCTCGCAACGGCTGATCGTTTGCATGTAACACCACGGATACAATATACATGGTAGGCAAAAGGGAGGAACTCGGAGCATGGCGTTGAATTTCTATGTACTTGGGGAGGGCTTCTGCATTCAAGGCGACATACCGGTAGCAAGAAGTGAACGATTAAGCTTTACTGCCTTGTACGGAGACTCTTGCTCCATTGTGGTTGTTACCATGGATAATATTTCGATCAGGCCTACCGTTGACGTTCGAAGTAGACAACAATGGACTTCAATATCGTTTTGCTTATCATAAATGTGACGGTCTCAAACTGCGAAAACCTTATTATGCATGACTATAAGCTAAGAACAATATATCAAATACACCTTCGACCCTCTAGGAAAGGCGAAAGGAAGGGTTGGTCAGAATATCCATAACATATCCCAGCTAATGAGTAGTTGATCTGCAAGCAAGTGTCCATTGCCAAGCAGCAATAATTCTTACCCTCACTCTAGCCCATTATAGCAGACCCCTCGGAGTTTTCAGTGTCTCCCCAAGTCAAATGCAAGACCCTGCTCTGCAGGAGTTTTTCGAGAGCCCCACCATCAGCACAGTAGTGCGCAATACTGAGCGACTTCTGGACCCATCTCTGGCTTGCTGCTTCATCTTGTGCGCTGTAAAGATCGACAGCGTGATTAAATGCTTTGGTCACTATCCATTCAAGTTCTTCGCGTGGGTATGGATGTTCAGTCTGTCAAGAGCATTAGTTAGATGTTTTGGGTGCCAGAGTGTAACATGCCTCAGCAGCAGCTTTTGCAAGGTTCTGGGCCTGATGCAAGAGGTCCTCCGCGATAACCTGGTTCTCCGTAAGGGTATGTTGGAACAGGCAGCGTATGTACTGAGTTAATTTTGTGACTTCCATCTCTTCAGTGTCGAATATTTGGTTAATGATATTCTTGAGAATTGATACCATAACTGTCATTGATCAGCTGAGCAATGTCTGAAGCTGTCAAGCCTACCTTGTACTGGACATTCTATTGACATGACACAATCCGCCATTATTTCGTACACCCGCACACTTTGGCACAACGCAGCTTTACGCACAACCTCAGATAAAGAGTCCCAAGCTTTGAGATGACAAGCAGCCTCGAAGTCAAAAGCAAGAATGGTTGCAAGCTTCTGTATGAGATCTTGTACTGGCTCTTCGTCGATCTCGTTCATGCTATCCTGCAGAGCGGAATCAAAACTCGCAACTTGTTTTCTGAGTTCCAGGTATCTCTGTAGTTGATCTTGAATCACATCTTCACCTCTAGCCAAGACGACTAGCATGACTGCAGCCAGGAATTGACAGAACATCTTCCGAAGTTTCAGATCGAGTGAAATTTTTTCATTAATGTCTGTTGGATACGAATCGATAAACGCAATGCAGCAGACCAGAAGTCGAATAGAGTGACGAACATCCCACACTGACAAGTGCTTGACAACATAGTTGTAAGAGTTCTTCGAAAACCAGTCCAGCTCCTGGACTGTCCATAAGTTTTCATCTCTCGGTATTTCAAGCCTCTGTCTTCTAAGTGAAGCCATTCCTTATTGTTATCAGCTCAATTATATCACAATTAGCAGTCCAAACCTACCTCCTTCGAACAATTTACATAGCTTTTCTGAAACATCCTCAAGCCGTTCTTCATCATCCACTGGTATTATATCGCTCATGTTGACAGTTAATGAGATAGT
This sequence comes from Coleophoma crateriformis, assembly GCA_003369635.1. NCBI lineage: Eukaryota > Fungi > Ascomycota > Leotiomycetes > Helotiales > Dermateaceae > Coleophoma > Coleophoma crateriformis. The sequence goes on from PDLN01000009.1 coordinate 45,625, forward strand.
TATTCGCAGAAGTGTTGGTAGATGAACTCCGTCCGGAGCTCCATAGTCGTGTCTTTCGAGCAGTGTTTGCAGCGCTGCCAAGGCGAAAACATTATTCTTCACTTGCTGAGAATTCAGTACGCACGCCATTAAGATGGTAGAATCCTTCTGAGAGTTTTTGCTGATCATCTCAAGGCATTCAACTGCTAGATCCAACTCATCACACTGTAAAGCTAGCTTAAAGACGAGAAATCTGGTCAATGGTTCATTTTTCGTAGCATTTGACATAATTCCCAAGGTATCCTGCGCTTCAGCGAGATCATTTTGTGCAACAGCGCAAAGTAAGAGCTTCCTAGAACAATAAGCATAATTGCATCAAGCGGGCCAAAAAGAATTGACTGAGCCACACCTCGCAATCCTGGCCAGGTTGAGTTCACCGGACTTTTCGAAGAGGCTATGCATAGCAAGACGGCACCATCGCCGAGTCAGGTTATACTGGCCCTGCGTATGGCTAGATTCAATGCGCTTCCATAGCAGCTAACATTTATTAGCATTCAGAAGTCTGACTTAGGAATAATATAACGAACTGTTTGGGCAGATTGAGCAGCTCCAGGAGATAATGGCCCTTTGAAACTAGCAGATATCATTGAGATCGATAACTCCAGTGACTCAAGCAACTCCAGGCTGTCTCTTTGAGTCACTGTTATCCATATACGCATGTTGACAACTTTCTCAAGCCAATCATCTCTACCTGATTGCAGTATCCGAAGCTTTAAAAGATTGTCCAAAGCTTTGGAAGCGTGACTAGGGCTCTTGCTGTTGAGTTCGCGGATACGTTGTGTTAGTAACTTCAAATTAGGTTCATTGAGAGGCATGGACCGAGTCATTCTCGAAAGAACATTGCCGTAAGCGTCGCCATCAAAGGTATCGTCGGTAGCGGCAACAATCAGGTCAAGTCGAAGGAGTAACAGAAACAATTTATCTCCAAGCTCGTCCTCCACCACGGCAAGCAAGCTACCAGTTTTCTGCAGAGATTCTGGGGTCTGCTGTCCTATCAGAGACTTCATCCAATCATTCAGTATTGCCATCCTAAGTTCGCTTGCATCGATACTCAATCGGTCTAGTTCTTGAGCAACAAGAGTATCATATGCCCTTTCCAGCCACTTGCAGGCAAGTTCTAGTTGCTGCTTCTCCAAAAGTTCTGTTCCCATTTCATACATAACATCAGCGAGTCGTTCTGCCGCATGTGGAGAGATATTCTGTTGTGAATTGACCGATCGTCGATACATGTGTTCGGCAAGTGCCATATTATCCTGTCGCCATGCCTGCTCGTAGCCGTTAACTTGTGTTTCTTTGAAATTCTTTTATACGGTTATACATACGAGAGCGGCCCTCAATATGAGATATTCTGCTCTTAAACCGTGGATGGGTTCTGTTTCTTCATTGATGATCGAAGGACTTTGTGCTAATGTCTCCTCAAAAATGGAGACCTTCTCCAGCACCTTCAGAGCAAGGTCAAGCTGATTTGAGTCTATACAAGTAAGTCGTATCCAAAACCGTTGAACGGGTCTTACTAAGGCAGTTTTTTGAAACTTTCAAGCCAGCTTTCATCAATCGCACAATATTGCTTGGGGCGCTATTGCCGTGTTCATGAGCACATGTAAGTAGAAGAAACGCGAAAACGCGTGTCATTAGGATCAGAACTGGCATTGATTTTGTGTCTCTCTCCTCGTACTGCCTTCGGAGTCGTGTACTTGTGTTCCACAATTCGGTCGCCTTATTATCTATCTCCCTCACTTTGGAAACAGCTGCAGCCCCCAGCTTGTTGGGAAAGGCCGTTATTTGTGTCTCGACATCATCCAAGAGGTTTCCGTTTGTCTTTAAATTGACTGCATCAGGCAACCGCTCTTGTAGCTGTGCCGCGAAAGCTAGGAACAATCAGCTTTGAAAAGCATGGGGACAAGGAAATGCTGACACAGTAGGATACTAAGGCGCTTCTCCCGTGTGGAGCTATCTTGTTGGATGTTTGGTGCCATTGAGAGTGTCGAAACAGAGTTGTGGATGGAACTTCATATCAGGCCTGGTGGTGAAAGGTGAGGATGATAGTGCACAAAATGGGAAGCGAAGCGAACATGCCAGAACAGGAGTTAAGGCACCAAATACATTTGTACAGTGTATATTTTAAATGAGAATGAATACAAATCATGAAAACACCTGAAGGTGAAGGCGGGTTTGGGTTTTCCAGCTGCTGTCACCATCACTATTAAAAGTAACCACTAAAGACGTTGCTGTAATCACCTACCACATCGTGCAGCCTTGAAAGACCCCACCGGCGTGGAAAACAGTGACGGAATATATTTTAAATATTGAACAGTGTGATATTGCTTCAATCAACCTGAATCGATTCATTCTGCTCCAAACTCTGAATATCTTAGTCACTGAGTCCAGCTCAATCAATCAAAATACTTTGAATACAGCGTTCAAGGAACTGGAATAGACCCAGGCTGCGCTTGTCATGGCCTGCCTAAGTACCTAACCAGCAGGCAGTCAAGACGAAAGAGGAGAGGAAGCTGCTACTAGGCAGCAGTGGTCAAGATAGTATCATTTGTGCTATTAAGCCTCGACTCAAACTACTCACTAAAGCAGGCATGTACTAATGAAAATGTTCCTCCTTTTGTAACCACTTTGATTAGCCATATTTGACCAAAACGCCCGTACGAAAAACAATATGTAATCAGTGCAGTTAAGTACAGGATAATATGCTAATGTTTTACTGGATCTTGAGGCAAGAAATTCCCAACTATAAGAGATGGACTTGTTGACAGGTTAGTAAGTTGGCATCACGAGAGCTGTGAGGACTTACATTTTATGGTCATCTCGTCGTATGTTGAACGAGAAGCAGCACTTGATGGTTGGGTCTTTGGACTGGTCGTCGGGATTCTTCAGAAGGCAGCTTGTCAAAATGGCCTTTTGTTCTTGGTCAAAAGCTATTGCACCAAATTTGTCCCAATAGTTGACTAGAGATTGCTCAGCTAGGATTTCGTGTAGCGCTATCTTTCCCTGCTATGTATAAGTTTGGGCCATGGTACTGTGTATTTGGGAATACTCACATCGCGCAGCTTCTCAATAGGAACGTGAATCAACTCGGCCATTTCTTTGTTGCCTCGGAAGATTTCGCCAGTTCTGCGCCAGCAACAAGCAGGTATTGCCATACTCGCGAATACACGGTCGTATTCCATCAGGCTTCGTTCGAACCACATCTCTACATATATTAATTCGATATCTGTTAACGCCTGGATCTTCTCTCTGAATTTAGGTCTGAATCTGTCCATTTGACGCAAAATCTTCTGTTTCGATGCTACGTGCATATGGCCATCCATGTAAGCGGACAAGCGTGCATATCCCTTCACGTAGTTGAAAGGTTTCAGCATACCGGCATCGTACTTGGCCCGCAGTAGCCTCTGCATTCGCTCCTCAGGAGCATCGTTTCCGGTCGGATCGGCAGCTTGAAGGTAATATTCACGTGCTTTATCTGTGGGGACAACGCTGGCAGGCCGAGTAATAGCAGTCGCTTGGGAATTGTCAGGAGCGGAGGAATTGTGCTGGTTACCAGAAGGTAACATGCCATTATTGTTCATTGAGCTAGAGGCTAGAGAATCCACGAAAAGATTTGGATTATCGTCATTCAGTAGTGCCCCTTCATCCAAGAGACTGTTGTTCAGGAAATCGTTGAGAAGATTGTATTCAGTTGTGACTTCCGGAGCATTGAACATGTAAGAAGGATGGTAGTTATGCATATCTTGAAATTGGTTTTGGGACCCAAGCCAGTCGTTGGAATAACCAATGACTGCAACTGATTAGTACTTCAGGATTAGGTGGGGTCTTTTTGTGGACCAACATTGATTGATGTTACCATTGAGCGTGTTGGCTTGTATTCCAGACACGGGGGATGGTTGGACAAGCTGAAGAGATCCTGCTTGTGAGAGTGCTGCAGTTCCAATGCCTAGGTCTGTTTGCGCTTGTTCTTGAGGTTGCTGAAAGGAAGTTTTCATGCTGTTCTCGACGTCACCCAGATTTTGCACTGGAGGGGTTGCATCGTCGTCTGCAGAATTACTATGCTGTGCTTTTGTCTTCTTGGAAGTTGCGTCTGGCTCTCGGAACTCATCGTGACAGAGGTGACCGATATTACGCTTGATACAGCGAGCACAAGGGCGTTCCTGTACACCGACTCAGTTACTAGGATCTTAACAGCTCATGCTATTGTCTTACCAAGTCGCATGTCATATGCTACTCAAGGACAATGTCGAATTAGCTCCTGCCAAACAATATTGCGCATACACGCATAGACCACGCCTTTGGGCGAGAGCTCGCCCAATGGAGTACTCACAGATCTTCGACAATATACACAAGCTGCATGGTACAATTCCAAGGTCAGCCGTTGTTACACAGCAAATATGGGAAACTGCTTGGAGCATGCCGCTTACCATGATTCACCTTGCGCCGTTTCTTAGGACTCTTGCTTGCGCCACTTGCGCCTGATGCTGTGGGCGATGCTTGAGCCTTCTCATCCTTCGCTTTGCTAGCCCCATTCTGTTCCATGACATCGGAGCCTATCTTTGGAAGGCTTCCATTGGAATGCGACTTTGCGCGCAGTCGTTTTCGAGCACCGAGGGATGGGGTGTTGTTCGTCGGGCTTATCCAGGCCTGCTGCGCGTCTGGTCAGCCGCTCAATCAGTAAGAGGGACACTGCTGGACGGAGATGTGTATATATACCGTTGTCTCGAGCCTCACAACGTACTAAGATCCGCCCTCACATTCAGCTATCTTGCACTTAAAGCTTTCAAGCAAGTCGCTGGAGGACGGGTCAAAGGTTCGCTTCCACCCACAAGCGGAAGGCAAAGCCGAGTTTTGGGTGGGGTTATCCGCCCACGATCAGCGTCTGCGGTACCTGAATGTAAAGTAAATCAAGCTCGAGATTCAGCGTAGAGTCATTCCCTGCACGATAAAGAGACACTGAATTGTAGAAATATTGCGCGCCTTACACAAGATATAGCATTACTAGGTATCGTTACTATAACAGACAGTATGCTTCCTTAACCATTTATCATATCCCGTGCCCTCGTGACACCAAAACTCCGCTGCTCCGTTACTGACATGTGGGCCACGTTAGAGGTACCGCCGCTCACCCTAGAACGACTTCCTCATACTGGTCATGCATCAGATGTTCAAAAAGTGTAGTCTGAATTGCAGCCTTTCCGTTGGCTATAGCTTCGCCGATCCCTTGGATCTGACTCATGTTGCCCTGCATACTACTAACGTGATCATTCACTTCCTGTATAAGTGATAGCAGCTTTGTGTCATTTGAGGCCTGTCGAACACGTTATTTAAAGTCAAACATAAGGCAAGAGGTACTTACATGTAAAGGTGGTGGAACTGTTCCTCTGTCAATCTGTATGCCCAGATCAGCTATGAGCTCCTCTTTGGCTTTATCTTCGTGTTGAAGTAGCTGATGAATTTTTCGATGATCCTGTTTCCTCTTTGATGCCTCGGACTTTGCGTTGGCTTCCAGTTCCGACAAGTCTGCTTTTTCATACTCAAGTTTATTCTTTCGCTGTTTCAGCTCGGCTTCTAAAAGCGCATTCGTGTGCATTGCAGGTGTGAGTTGAGAATACAATAGATTTTGTGTATTCAGAACCCCTTCGAAATCAAAATCATCTTCTGTCTGGCCGCGCGTCCTTGGTGGAAACGGAATTCCTTTCCCAATCTTTCTAATCAGCTTTCTATTCACCATGTTTATAGCTGAGTTGACAAGAATTCTTCTGCGCTCATCCTGAGCATGTGCGAGAATTGGTCGTTCGGCAGCATGGAGCATTTGTGAAATACGTTCGATACTTTCGTGAGGAAGGACTTCCCATTTAGAGTCGATGGTATGTCGAGATACTTGTCGTGTCCCTGATTTGAGATGCGCGAATTTTAAAGAGATTTCTGGTTCGTTGCGTACTTCGATGTCGACTGCATCGACGCGACGTCGCTTGGGTGAACGTACTTCGGTTGCTGCTGGTCCTGTGTAAGTAATCAGAGTGGAGTTGGTTGTAACTATGACTTGGACATACTTGTGCTACTCATGCCTTCATGCGCAGCCATCTTGTCAGAGGTTGAACTAGCTCGCTTCTTTCTACGCTGCTGATCCGCTCTCTGATCAATTGCAGCTTGTTTGCGTTTTGTTATCTTCTCGCCTCCAGGTATAGGTTGGGAAGTCGTTACTCGACCTTGTTGACCAGCCTTAGTTCTTGAGAATGACGACGTGGCAGTCTCGACCGCAACCAGTTCATCCTGCTCAGATGACTCAACAACTCCGCTTCTATCGGTACCCGAGTCATCGAGCGAAGCATGCGGCTGGTTCTTCATGACACCTTGTCTGGGTTTAGGTTTCTTGTTCTTTGATATATCCGCAATCTGTAAACGTGCTGTAATCTTGCTGCTTGATGACTTGTCACCGATGCGTGTCTCATGCTTTTTAGCGGTCTTAACTGTGTTCTTTATAGCTCGAGTGCTGCGACCAGCAGTTGGCGCTGAGTTTTGTGACCTCGATTTCTCAGAAAGCGACGACACCACCCAATACTCTGATGGTCGATCCTTTATCCTGCCTGATGACCTCCTTCCCGCAGTATCGGCCGTTCGAATATTGTTCTCATGGTTTTCAAGACCTATCGACTTGGTCTCCGCGGCTTTGGATGTATTTCGGGATGCCTTGGCTTCTTTGACAGCTGGCGGCGACACTCTAGGTCCAGCCATATTTCCGGTACTAAGGGCAAGAGTAGACTTGCGCACCAGATCAGGATTCGCAGGTGCTGGTCTGCTTTCATCTGCTATCTTTGCAGGTGGTGCAATGGTTGGAGCGGCTGCCCACCACGACCTTGGCGCAGTGCGCTGCCTCTTCATAATTGCTGGATCTGGCGCCTGAACAACGTTAGAATGAGCTCTGGGATTGTAGAAGGGTAAACACAGACCATTGGCAATAATATTGGGCAATTAACGCGTCTAGTGTTTACTTACAGCGCGTTGAGTGATCCTCGTAACTCGGAGTTTCTATAATCCGACTTTATCAGCGTTTGCTTGGGCCTTTCGGCCCGTCATGTCATGCGCAAATGATAGTTTGCCCGGACAAACAACCCAGATTTTCGTACTTATAACCCTTCATCCTTTTCGAGTTGTTGCGTAGGTGGGAGTACTGAGTAAAGAATTGATCCCCAACTTATTTGAAGGCCAACCGGGTCGGTGAGGGCTAGATTGAAACCATGTGCGTCTCAGCTTACATGTTACAATCTTAATTGAGGTTCATACATCTGCGTCCAGTTTAAGAGACATATGAGTGAAGAATGATGAGGGAAGCGTGTGGAAAAGTAGGTAAGCTCAAGTTGTATATCTTGCAGGCGTACTGTTCTCAATAAGTTATGCTGATGGTTGAGGATGTCTGCAGAGTTGGAGTTAATTGACTCTTCCGATGATTCAACGCTAGGCACTTAATGAACATTTGGGTGTCTGCTTTCTGTAATAACTACAAAGGTGACAACCTTGGGATCCCAAGATCAAAAACAAGACCTTGATCAGGGCCGATTTCACCACTAGCAAGCTTATCCCAACCACCGGCGAGATCTTCCATACCTTTACCCCATCGCAGATTCAGCCCTTTCACACCAACACTTTTACATTTCTGCCAGGCGTCTAGAAACTCCTCAAAATAACGCTTCTCACCCAAAACCCTTAGAGCATGTACCCGCATGTCGGAAGCATTGATCTGTATTCCCTCGCTCTGAGAGCTCTTCATGAAAGCTTGCAGCGTTTCTTCGGGGTTTGTAGCTACGACCTCGCCTCCAATTCTGAATATCGACATGCTCTTGCACAGAGCTTTCAACTTGCCGGCCCACCGATCTTGGGCACCACCTCTGGCGCCGAAGTCACACAGAATGAGGTGTGCATCTGGATCAACGCCGAGCTGTGCCGTGAAGTCCTCACCTTCATCCGCATCATACTTCATGGTGACATCGTACAAGCCTGTTCCTTCGACGAATCGGCTTGAGGCTTGAGATCCCACAGCCACAATTTTTCCAGGACGACATCCTTCGGGACGACCGTGCCGAAGTTCGTGAGCGAAGCCAAGAGCGGTCTTGCCACTGCCGGCGAAGATAACCACAGTCGTGTCAGGACCAATGTGTGTCTGCTCAACAGTAAGTTCCTTCTCTGGCACGGGTCCAAGTTCCTGATCTGGATGCACGCGGTCTGTGGGTGTAAATGCAAATATGAATCGGTTGAACAGATAACCCGTCTCAAACAAAACCTGCCAAAGGGCATCATGACCCAAGCTTTGCTTCTCCTGCTCTGTCGGAATCGAGGGTGGAAAGGTGAGGTAGCGGTTGTAGATCGGCATTAGAATCTTACGCCGTGAACTGGTCTCAAGAAACTGTCCTGGCAATTCCGTGCTCAAACCTCCTTCCAAGTCGACTGGGAGAGTCCCGATTGGCAAATATCCATATACTAGACTGCCAACCTTGACTGTCGAGTCTTCAGAAAGCGTACTTTCTGTTACAACACCGTAGCCCCATGCGGAAATGCGGCCGTATTTGTTGGAGTCTGCGAACTCAGCTGGAATCGAGGGAGGTAGAGGATGCACCTCCCACCAACTTCCAATAAAACTGCCGACACGGGCATAGGTGAAGTTATTGGTAGTTAGAGAAAGGATATACGATTGGACACGCAGAGAGGAGGGCGCTAACGGAGGTAAAGGGATGGCTCCCGGGAGAGCAACGATATGCTGATGCTCGTAGTTCTGCCGAGACAGAACTTGGATTACTGGGTACTTTGAATCCATCTTCCGACACTTTACAAGAGTTAAACTTCATGAAAATAGAGCATAGAAAGGGCAATGAACAAGACTGAATCTTATATCAGATTTGCTGGCAAGCCGGCTTACGCCAAGTGTAATACTCCCTGGATAAATCAAACCCTGCTCGCTTCTAGTCTATTTTATCACGCCACAAGTACTTTACACGCTGCTTTATTCAATATGGAACATGACCTCCGTTAGCCTGTATAATAGCCTTACAACGAGTCTGCATTGTACTAATAAGCCCTCCAATTTCTTCGTCTGTAATACTATTCTAGGCTCCATATACAGTTTGTCGGAGCCGTGGATAAGACCTGTGGTAGTCAGGATACCACCTTTGAATATAGTCCTTTATCCAGCTCCATAGGGTCTTAATAGGGTTCAAATCAGGCGAACTAGGAGGCCCGTAAATAGGTCTTATTCCTCGAACTGCCATCGCAGCGATTGTGTCTACGGTAGCGTGCCCTGGAGCATTGTCTTGCATGTATTAAAGGTTATTCCCCCGTAGATAAGAGTCGAGAATAGGGAAGATATACTCGTAAGAAGAGTTTGAAGTAATCGTACCCTAAGCCTTCTCACAGACAACACAAGGTCCTTTTCCCCAGCCAGATATACTCCCCTAGAATATCCAGCCTATTTTCCTCCTGATCCGTGGCTCGAGACAGTTTAGTAGACGAGTTATCTTAACTTTCTTATGACTTCCTGGCTTGATCCAAGTCTCATCCGTCCAGAGAATATCGGCCCATTCATCCTAGGTCCAGTTAACATGCTCGAGAGCCTAGTCAAACCGGAGCCTACGATATCGAGCAGTTAACTCTGGTTTTGCTAAGGCAGTCCGTCGAGAGAATCCAGTCTTGAAAGCAGTCTCGATAGTATAAACAGAGCACTCCTATCCAAGTATAATTTGGTATATTCTCCTAGGGGATCCTCCTATTCTTCCTTGATTCACAGACCCAAGTAATAGGCTACTTTCGTTCTGCTGGACCAAGAAAAGGACGTCGACCGTTCTTCTTCTTTTAGGGTGTTAATTGATAGGTAAGAGTATAGGCTACTTACCCTGGTCGTAAATTAGCTGTAGGGCGATATCACTTCTTGACCAGCCTGCAATAGAGGATAACGTATGGACTCGAATTCGATCGTCTCGTGAGACTATCTTCTGAGGTGCCTTCGGGATTGGAATCCTATAATACTGGGTATTATCAAAATCAGTCATCGTGGACTGTCCTTGGTACTATTGAATATCAGTAAAAGCAGCAGACGATTCAGATGAAAGGATTGGTTAAATACCCTAAGTTGTGGCGAAAGTGAGTGTGGCATGTGAAACATACTAAAAGCGAGCAGGAGTTTATTGATTCTGGGAGTATTGTGCCGCCGTACGGCTCAGTCGGACCACTTCTAGAGATGACGTTATTGTAGATCTATTACCCGAAACTGGTCTGAAGAGTAGTTTAACATACAGATAAAAGAAAGACAATAGAGGGCTTTTGTAGCATCACCGCCACTTTAGCCAAGGATTTACAATCTTCAACACTTGTTGACCCAAAAACCAGCCGTCAGTCTTCTAGAACGTGAAAACGCTCATGAGCAGCCACAGCAAAGGCAGGCATCACCATACCGCACTGTTTACATCGCTCAGTCCTATCTTCTTCATTTTCATCAGATTCCCAACGCACAGAACCTGTACTTCCCTGTGATGGAGCCAAAAAGTCTTCAGAGCCATTCGACTGGCCATTTATGACTTCACAGCCAGCACTTGGCTCAGTCACAAGATAGCCTTCAACACTTCGAGTCCCCAGATCTGGAACATTCAGAACTGGCCATGGATCTGGGGGCACATCTTTGTCCTCGATTTTCCAATCCTTAAGCACGATCTCTTGCCTCTTAAACATCCTTCCAATATCTCTGCCTCCTCCGCCACCATCTTCGCTCGCTGTCTCAGCCATATTCGTCACACATATATTCATCAAACTCAGATTCCATCCAGCCTGCTGTGGGTGAAGTCTTCGAAACATCGGTAACAGTGTTTGCTGAACAAGCCGTTCTACAACTGAATCGTTACGGTCCTTCAGGTTGAGAGCAAAGTTTGGAAGAGGGCATGATTTGGAAATTCGGTTGAAGGTACGTGTTCTTGTTCCATCAGAATTCACGGGCGGTCGGGGTCTCGTTGATAACCTGATTGTTTTGGGGTGCGCCATCCATCTTTTCTTAGCTGACCCTGACTTGTCATCGTCGTCGTCCTCCAACAAATCTGTGTGCATTCTGTCCACAAGACTTGTCCCAAGCTTCCTTAACTCCCTCATCACTTGCGGCATGGAGTCAAGCCGGATATACGAATCTTCTATGCTGATTTGGTTGGGTAATTTTCGCGCATCTTTTACTGGTGTATTATCGATCCCATTTATAAGACCCCAGACCTTGCCACCTATGCCGTGCTCTGCACCAGAACCTCCAAGTAGCATTTCGAGGGTGTTTGCACTTATCCCAGGGAAAAGACGAACGTCGCGCACTGAGACGGACTCTTTTGTCTCTCCATATACTAGTCCGCGCTCAAAATCTGCTGGTCTAGATAAAACGTGATTACGAATACGCTGTGATATTTTAAAACCAATCCCAGGAATCTTTCCAATGTCATGACCATCAATAAAGGTGGTGACATTGCTCTCTGGTGTATCGGAGCGAATTTCTGAACCACTGGCTCCAGTTGAGTTACTGACTTCAACTGTATACGGTGGGAGCAGAGTTGTCTGTCCCTTGGGCTTGTTCATGTTACCAACGAGCTTACTTAAAAGTTTGTTAGTTGATATGCCAACTGTCGACGTATAGCCTTTCTCTTCTTCTAAGCTCAGTCTCAAATGCCTTGCAAAGTGAGAGCCAAGAAGAAGACGTATGCTTAAAGGATCATGCAACTCTGGCCCTACGACAGAAGGGAGATCTGAGGAAGACTTATGAGGATAACCATGCCCCGCGATTTCGGTTGCATCGAAAGCGAAGCCAGAGGTGGGATCATCGCGGCGCAACTGAAAAAATGAATGAGACAAGTCGTAGGGATTTAGGAGAGTTTGGTTATAGTCGATGATGTCGGTCACGTCCATAAAGACTTCGTCAAAGCCGAGCCTCTCTACTTTGCCGCTCCAGGTGAATGTCTCCAAAAAGTGATAGAGAGCTTTGGAAGCATTTCGGAAGGGCTCCAAGTTTTCACCCAGAACGATGACCACGTCTGGGCATATCTGTCTCGCTTCGGTAATCAGTTGAAGCTTACGCAAACCTCGTCGTCGAGCCTCATAATTGCAGGTCACGATGATCTGTTTTTGCTGAACGGCGAAGGGAATATCGCGTAAGGCCTCGTTCTCAACCATAAATACACTGCAGTAAAAACAGTCATAATCCTTCGCCACATCATGTCAGATGTGGTTCGTCTAGACCATGCGGAGAGGCTTGAGAGGCTTGGTGAGAACGTACAAAGTGGATGATGATCCTTCCATCGTCCCTCTTCAGCTGTTCTGGCTTAAGCCTGGATGGGTGCGAAAATCCTAGCGCAGGCGGTGCAGGAGGCATGGTCGCAGGCGAAAGCGGACGGTGTCATTCTCGTACCTCGGTCACAGTGAGGCTATTTTCTGCATCGGTTCCAGTGGCAAGTGAAACTGAAGCTGAGGTGCTCCACGATGCTGGGTTTGTGTTTGTCAACGTGAGATGGGCTTGGGTGGCAGAGAGGATACGACATGGGGGGATTTCGATAGGCGAGGCTCCACCCTGGTGTAGCCGCGCGTGGTTGAAACGGGGCGTACTACCGGCACCCCGCGCGCCACTCGAGAGGGCGCGGTACGAGGCTCGGATGCGTGCGGTGGAGGGTAGAATATCAAACGCGGCGATGTCTGCATCAAGCCGCTGACAAAAATAGCAGCGTCGCGAGGATAAATATAAGTCGAGGATCTAAGCTAAGCTAAGCTCTGGTAAGCAGCTAAGCCTAGCCGGGGGCCTCATTCGCGCCAGTCTGGACCACTCCCACCCATGGCAGCGTATCTTCGTACCGTCGTCCAGTGCTGGACCGGGCTGGGCGGGCATGGATCATCCGACCGGCCGCGCTGTTACTCGTTCTCACTTGATCTGCCTGATGGAGAGATCCCAAGACCCTGGCGACGCAGCCAATCCGCTGGCCCTGCCTATGTGCTTCACCTTCCATCTGTGCATCCAAGCCAGCGCTTCAGGTTGACCATCATTCCCGTTCCCCTCCCTCCCCAATTATAACCCACCAAGTTCCCAATTCCCTTATCCACGGCGGTTCCTCCAGACTCGTCACATCGCGTCTATACCTTCATCACCTGCATTAGACCGTCCACACCCAATCTACGCGCTTCTCCACATCCACGCCGCCTGAACACCTATTAATGGCCTGCACGTCAAAACATCTAAAAGTTTCATTTCAGACTGCCCTGGCCGTACTTAACCCCGCCATGAACCGCCAGCATTGATCGATTCCACATTACAAACTATAAGCTTCTTGAGCTTGCTGCACCATCTGCAGCCCACGCCCTCTTGGACTCGTCGTCAGGTATCTTTATATCTGCCACGCCACGTCCAGCTTCCGGGCGCTTCACTACAACCGTCAAGTATGATGCTGGCTCCTGTCCGGTATTGCTCACCCGCCATGAACTTTCCATCGCCCTCCTCGTCGCCGTCGTGCTCCCCATCCAGCACGTCAACGTCCAAGCGACCAAGATTATCTCTCCAGATCAAGACACCAATAACACCACAGACATTAGGAAAGTCTGCTACGGCCCTCAAGGCAGACGTGGATCCAACATCTCCAACCGCCTTCAACACCCTCTCAAATGCCTACGCCGTAGCCATCGAGAACTCTTCGCCGATAACGCCAAAAGTATCAGCAAGCGAACCGAGAAATGTCAAGTCGACGCCTCTGAGGCTACAAACCTCAATGAGCTTTGGCGACCATTATGTCCACCCGTCACAACGCACCCAAACGCCAGGTCCCTTCTCCATTTCGTACCCTGAATCGCCAGCCACTGCTCACCCAGAGACCCAGAAGACAGAGACCCCATTCACTTATACGCCTCCTCAGTCTGCCGGCTTGTCGGGCCCTTCCAGAGTATTCACATTCACTGCGCAAACACCAGAGAAAGCCAGTGCGAGTCCACGGACACCTCGTCGAAGGGCAACATTTACTGGAAACTTTCAGGTAGCACCATACACACATCCGAGGAGCCTGCGGAGTATCCTTCGTAACTCGCCTCTGCCACCTCCAAGCACCGTAACACCGGTTACTCCACGAACATCATTACGTCTTGCAAATCGAGCTACCAAAAAGGTTGGCTACAACGACCCCCTGACCCAAACAATTATCACCAATAAATACACAACAAGCCATATCGAGCTCTTAGCGGAAGATGAGAAACACGAAGCGATGGCCGATGCAGCAGAGGGAGTCGAGCTTGTATTAGATGTGACCATGGCGTATAACAGGGAAGACGACACAAGAGACGGTGGCCAAACTCCAGGTCCATTCGAGGAAATGAGAAGAAGAATGGCTGGATTAGGATCGGAAAGCGACCCAGAAACCCCAGGATTGAGGAAACGAAAACGTAAGGACAAGAAAAGGAAATGGGTATGGACCATTGGCGACGAAAGCGATGATTCAGATCCAATCGAGGGAACACCTATGACAGCAGTCCGAGATGATACACCAGCTACCGCAATTTGGCGAGGATCTTCGGTCGCTTCAGATTCCACCATGGAATCTATTGATGAGCGGCCCGGCACAGCACAATCTTTGTGATCTAAGCTATAGATCTAGATGTGGACAGGGAATCGATTATCGCTTAAGATAGCTCGTGGGGCCATACCGGCCCAGCCTCACGAGCTCTAATGCTCGAAATGCTACACCAATAAGAGTGTTGCAATGTAGAAAAATGTACTGGCAGAATAGGCATACTATAGTCTACAGGGCCAGGAGAGATCGCCCGAAATAGCGCCAAGCCACTGGGCTATGAATCTCTCAAGATGTAACATATACACAATGGCCTAAGAGGCCTTACGCATAATCAACGAAGACATGATTACATTGACTGAAGACATACTACTCCTGTTATCTGTAATACGTTCCAAATCTTAAAATGATGACAACTTTGACTGCTTCTATTTGCATACTGCCACGATGCAAGAAGGCCTGAGGCTGAAAGGAAGAGAAAAGCTTGGATACTACAGGTGCATGAACAATCTCAGAGACTAATATTTGCCTGATATATTGACTAAGCCGAGTGCTTCATTCTCTTTCTTACTCCTCTGGCTCCACTCGGGTGCTTCGTCAATGCCCGCTTCCTCTTCCTCGTCCGCCTGCTTCTTGTCGTGATGGACAGTATGCGGTGCATGCTCGGCTGGGGAATATATAGTATAGAGAATCTAAATCTCGAGATTAGTAACAGAGTTTCTCATTTATATCTGGTGACTTACCAGAGGCGTTGGTCCAGTATTGATAAACTGATGCTGAGTCCCAGCCGGAACTACCATTAAGTCTCCCGCCTTCACGTCCTGATCCTTCCCATTGATGGTTGCCTTTCCAATCCCGCTCGTGAAAGTAAGAGCCTGGTCAACGGTGTGCACCTCATCCCCAATATCTCCACCTACAGGAATGGTCATAAGAACCACTTGGGAATACAGGCCTGTCCAGAGGACTTTGCGAAATTCTGCCGAGGATTCGGACAGTGCGCCGCATATATTTGGGAAGTATGCCATCTCGTGGGCCGGTGGTCCAGACTTTGATGCCATTGTGCGCAAGGGTGTTGTCAATGAGTGTGGTTTGGAGGCTTGAACAATCACGCGTGTAGTAAGTATTCGAAATGCTCGTGGAAGGGTTGATTTGAACATAGCCAGATCAGTCGAGGGTGGAAGTGACGCAATTTATATAACGATAACCAAAGAAAGACCTGATCGCTTTACTGTGTAATCAAAACAGTCTGTAAGGTTCTAGAAATCAATAGGCTCATGCCTGGAACTCGACGCATTATTGTCCAATAATGACATCGGTCAGTGACATAAAATTCACAGGTCGTGCGTCATCACTTTATGACAACCAAGAGGTCGATTTCCCATGCTTACTTCAGCATAAATCTTGTGCATTCTGGAAGATCCCGGCCAAATCACACTGTGATATCGGAGCAAAGACGGAATCTCCAAGGCTTCCGTATCGGTCTATTGCTTCTCGGGATTTGCTCGTGGCTTTGAAGAACATTCTGATATGGCCGAATTTAAACGGTCTGTCGGATTATATTTTACCCGAGGTAGCTTCGAATATCGACTGATGCGCGACGATTTTCCCAAGATTGTTGGCCACCCCACGTTAAAATGAATAGCCTTCCCAAGATCCTGACGGGATTAGGAAGTAGGAATGCAGCTTGGAAGTGCTCATCGTGTGCGAGAGCAGCACGGCAGAGCTCGAAGACCCCCTTTTTCAATCCGTCCTTGAGAAGAAATATCTCGAATTCTACAACGCTTAGGCAATCAAACATACCGTCGTCCTTTCAGCAGAAGAAGGCATCTTTCGAGAAGAAGAATGTCTCTACTATGTGCGTATTTTAATCGCAGTTATAGGTGATGGCTAATCATTCTAAGGTACTATATTGTATCGGTCATGCTTGGAACTATGGCATTGTCGTACGGTTCCGTGCCCATGTATAAAATGGTATGTTGCCATTGTTCTCGTGAATTGGAAACCTGCAAGCTAAGACTACCTTCTTCAGATCTGCCAAACCACCGGATGGGGAGGCCAACCCATCAAAGCTCCAGGGCACGGCGGGCCCACCGGCGAGGACCCGTCCTTGCGACTCGAGCCCGTTATTTCAGCGAAAAGAATACGCATCACGTTCAACGGCTCCGTATCAGACGTCCTGCCATGGAAATTCATACCACAACAACGAGAAGTCCGGGTCCTTCCGGGCGAAACCGCCCTTGCGTTCTATACCGCAACGAACAAGTCCGATGAGGATATTATTGGGGTAGCTACGTACAGTGTGACCCCCGGCCAGGTAGCACAATATTTCAGCAAGATTCAATGCTTTTGCTTTGAGGAGCAGAGGCTGAATGCTGGGGAGACGGTAGATATGCCAGTGTTCTTTTACATTGATCCTGACTTCGTCAATGACCCGAATATGAGAGGCATTGAGCAGATCACACTAAGTTACACGTTCTTCAGTAAGTTAGCTGCAACGCTGCCCATATTCAACGCTGACTATTCAACAGAAGCGAGGTATGACAAGAGTGGACACTTGTCACCAGTGCCCGGCGCGTGAAGTCAATTTACGCTTGTATAATATGTATATATGTATTTACCTCGGGAAGAAACGTCCACATTGGCGGGCAAATACACTCAATGTCACCGCTCTCAACCTTGGATTGAAAGGTTGACTAACTGAAGTGATCAGCGGCCAATCACTTTAAAGATTCGATGATTGTCTTGATCACTGAAAGCATCCAGTTCTCTATCCATGGACTTTCCTGCCTAGAACCCACGTCTCTTTAACAAGACACCTTTCCTCAAGCACAACAAAATCCGCCCTTCGCCCAACTTCCAACTTCCCTCTATCTGACAATCCCATTGCCTGCGCAACATTTTCTGTGACGCATCTAACCGCTTGCTCAACACCTAGTTCAGCCCAGGTCATCAAATTCCTCACACACTCATCCAACCCGATGCAGGTCCCTACGAGCGTGTCCGTGTTCTCGATCGTCACCTTGTTGCCTTCCTTAAGCTGATTAAAAGGGATCTGCGAATGGCCTGGGTGAATTCCATCTGGGAGACCAGACAGCTCAATGCTGTCGGTTATAAGTATACATTTTGTCGGCGACGTCCGGTAGGCCAGAGAAACGATATTGGGATGTAGATGGATCGAGTCAGCTATTATGGAGTAATATGGGCATTGGGCTGGAGAATTGGAGATAAGTCCTACGAGACCCGGTTCTCGATGATGAAGTGGGTTCATGGCATTGAATGTGTGGGTAAGGAGTGTTGCTCCGGCTTTCATACCTTCCTGACCTTGTCCATATGTTGCTGCACTATGGCCCATCGAGACTGCGATCCCATATTCCGTGGTGAGTGCCTTGATGAGCTGCGTGGCTCCGGCTAGTTCTGGTGCCAGCGTAACTATCTTCACGGCCTCAGAGAGATTCTCTCGCCCGTAGACGACTTCAGGGGGCTTGCTAGATGGGAGATGCATGTTTGCAGCATCATGAGCACCTTTCTTAGTCGGCTGGAGATATGGCCCTTCCACATGAGCACCCAGGACTGATGCAGCATCCGGCTTGGAACTAGGCTGGAGGAATGGAAGTGCACGTTGAAACACTTCAGTCGATACGGTTGGGATGGTCGGGTAGAAGGCCGTTACTCCGGTGGAAGGCAGGTGATGTGCTATTCTTTCAACGCCAGCCGCGTAGGAACCCGGGTTATGGAAGTGAGCAAAGTGAAAGCCGAGGGCGCCATTGATCTGTAGTTCTATAAAGCCGGGCGCTATGATGGCGCCTTTCAGATCGATAGTGTTGGTGGGTGGTGAGAGCGGGGAGTTTGGAATGATGATTCCATGGTCATCAACTGTGAGGGATGTCGAGATGAGTCGTCCGCCGATGCATTGCCGACAGTTGATGAACTGTGTGGCGGACATCGGAGTGGCTAGAGATGTCGACCAAGCTTTTTCTTAGGCCAGGTTGGAACTATGTATAGATCTTCTCAATAGCTATTGTCATTAACCGAGGTGGTATGATCTCAGGATGAAAACTAAACAACGGATTGGATGAGCGACAACAATTGATCTCCAAAGACGAAAGATGCGTTAAGGTTGAAATGAGGATCACCGCGGGAAATCTGGGGATTGGAGGCCACAATCATCACAATTCCATCCAAGGAAGCTGCCGTCATTACTTGTATGTCATCTCCGGGTGGGGCTGCCGAGAAGCTGGGGTGACAGGGATGAGCTAAGTCCTTGACGTCGATCGCCGCAACGCACGTCAGGTCAGATCAACAAGAGCACGGAGGTTACGACCATCAGTAACTCAAGACTCAGATCCTGAACATGGCCATGAGAGACAACTCTGCGTCCATCCCTCAGAAGGCGCACCACGTTTCTCTGCCAATGCATTGCTGTGGACTGATTCTCCCTCGCAGCTCCTGCTCCACCTCCCCCAGCCAAGCGACAAACCATTGTGACGTCAGCCTACTTCAAGACTCTAGTCTTGACTGTGTCCTGCGTTGAGAGCTGTCCTATTTCAGGTTTGCCCGTCCATTCCTCGGTTTTACCACTTCTTCCTCTTTCATACTGCCGGGCTTTCTCTTCTATCCACCTTGAACAAGTGCAAATGCGGCAGTGACATTGCCGAGCTGTCGGCTTCTGGTCTGGTCTGGTCTGATCCGCTTTTGATATTCTCAATCGTCTTCGCGGCCAAGGTGCCACGCGTAGTTCAGTATGTCCAACGATCACAAGAAGGGGCCGGGGGGACATTATTCGGGGAACAATCCGATTCCAAATATCCAAAGATTCATTGAGTCTCTGGATTCGGACAAGAAGCATCGAGGTAGGTGAAGCGAAAGTGAACCCTACCATGTAATGCTAACCCTAGCATATATAGATGCAAAAATCGAGGCAGAGGCAAACGTGATCCAGAACAACACTGGCGTAACGGATCACCAAAACCAAATCAGCCAGTCCAGTGGGGTGAAGGGCTCGAGAAAAACAGTCACGGACCCAACAACTGGAAAGGAAGTGCAGATCGAGGATGTTAATGCAGACTTCATGAAGGCTGCCAACGAGCCTGTGGTATGGGCCCAGATTGAAGCACGAAAGTTGAGATACTAACTACAAGATCAGTTATCCGTTCCGAACGCCAACTTAGGCAAGGAGACCGTATGTCACCATGCTTGTATAAAACGTAACAACCTTGTGCTAACTTACAACAGACCATGAAAACCGAAGCAAGCCAAAGCGGAGCAGATTATAAACATACGCAAGATATCACTGCTCCACCTGATCCAGTAGAGCCGGGGAGCACCTCCGATGTCCCTATTCATGGCGAGAAGACAAATATTCTATTCCATCCTACGCCCTCTATCAGTTACGAGCCAATGTATATTGCTTTGGAAAAGAGAGCTACGATTCTATGCGCTGGCATCTTGGTATCCATTGTTGTCCTGGGAAAATTGTTTGGCGGCGCACTATACGGTCTTATCCCGCTCGGAATGTGTGTTTCTTCTGGAGTGTTCCTGTGGGTGAAGGAACTCATTCGCTCGGGGCGAGCTACGGAATGGCAATCTGAAAAGGACCGAGGCGAGACGGTAAAAAGATAGTCTGTCATATAAAATGACTAACTGACAAAAGAACAGGCTACAGCAAATCTGATACCAGAATCTGTGGAATGGCTAAACAGCCTTATGGCAATCATTGTAAGTTGACGAGAGGAAAACAAAAGTCTAATATTTGCTTATCGAGACTTAGTGGGGTCTTATTGATCCAGATATGTTTGTTTCGGTTGCTGATACCCTGGAAGACGTTATGCAGGCTTCTGTGCCTGGTATCATTGAGAATGTCCGCGTCGCTGAGATCAACCAAGGCGATAATCCATTCAGGATCTTGAGTTTACGTTCATTACCTGATGGACATATTAAAGAAATGAAGGATGATATCCACAAGCAGAATGCGAAGACCAAAGACCCTCAAGAAGCTGCAGCCGATGAAGAAGGAGGGGATTACTACAACCTTGAATGCTCCTTCGCCTATCATGCCGCGCCATCTTCTGGAGGTAGCACATCAGTGAGGGCGAAGAACATGCATATGCAATTGGTCTTCTATCTAGGAATTAAGGGACTCTTCGGCGTAAGTCAAGCTCTCCAATGCACTATGAAATCTGTGACGCTTTATAGCATGAACTAATTTCTGCCCAGGTTCCTCTTCCCATCTTTGTTGAACTCCAAGGTCTGGTCGGAACAGTTCGTCTTCGCTTCCAACTATCTCCAGAACCACCTTTCCTGAAAGGACTTACTTTCACACTCATGGGATTACCTAAGGTCCAAGCAGGATGTATCCCTATGCTTGAGACGGGGTTTAATATTTTGAATCTACCACTTATCTCTAATTTCGTAAACTGTAAGTGCTGACCATATGGATACCGTTGTTCCATGCTTAGGTTAACCGCCTGTCACAGACGCTATCGCTGCCGCTGCAAATGAATACGTTGCGCCCAAGTCAATGACACTCGACATGGGCAAGATACTCCAAGGTGATGATATCCAGAAGGATGTCGAAGCCATGGGTGTCTTGTGGATCCGAATCCACAAAGCTACTGGCCTAAGCAAACAAGACCGTCGCGGCAGCCATGGCGGAGGTTCCGATCCCTATATCACTGTCAGTTTTTCGAAATACGGCAAGCCTATGTATTGCACGCGCGTTATTCAAGACGACCTAAACCCAATCTGGGAAGAGACATGTGCTCTTCTGGTCACTCCCGATCTCATCAAAGCCGATGAGCAGCTTTCCATGGAGCTCTGGGATTCTGATCGATCAACATCTGATGATGTTGTTGGCAAAGTCGAATTATCCATGCAGAAGATGATACAGCATCCAGGGAAAATGTACCCACAGCTTTCCAAACTCAAGGGCATGGACCAAGATAGCTCAATGCCTGGAGAACTTCACTGGGAAGTAGGGTATTTTGGAAAGCCACAATTTAGGCCAGCACTTCGTACCAGCGGTAAGGATGTAAATTTACCAGACCAGCTTAAGGACAAGAAGGAGCTTCAAGACGACAAAGGAACTTTGGACAATGCCCAGGAAGATGCTGTCGTTCACACTCCTCCCGACCCATTGTGGCCAAGTGGTGTATGCAGTGTTATCGTCCACCAGATTGTGAATCTTGAACTTGAGAATATCCAAGGCAGTGACGGCAACCGAAAAGGAAGAGAGTTCGAACCAGCTAGAGAAGCCGGAGAGAATATAGATGAAGAGAACAAGAAACTTCCTAGCAGTTACTGTACTATTCTTTTCAACGATGAATTAGTAAGCAACAGAAAGCCAAAGCTCGGTTTGTAGAGAGGTCTTTGGATGATTCTAACATTTTATTCAGGTCTACCGCACTCGTGCAAAGGTTGTCAGCAGCAAGCCTATTTTCAATGCTGGAACGGAGCGCTTTATCAGAGACTGGAGATCTGCAATTGTTACAATTACAGTTAGAGACCAACGCATGAGACAGCATGACCCAATCCTCGGAGTAGTACCATTGAAATTGTCCGATATCCTACAGACAAGCTCTCAGGTCACCCGGTGGTACCCGCTTGATGGTGGGATTGGCTTCGGTCGAATCAGAATCTCCCTACTTTTCCGAAGTATCGAGACTCGCCTTCCACCCCAACAGCTTGGATGGGATGTTGGAACCTTTGAGTTTACATCGAACAACATCTTGGCTCTTGGCTATACATCTTACACCAAGCTCAAGATGAGAACTGGAGGTAGTTCTGGTAAGATCGGGCGTGCCCATTGTCGGAAACTAGACGAGGGCGATGGAATCATCTGGGATATTGCAAAGAAGGATGGTAAACACAATGTTCGCTTGCCAGTCAAGTACAGATACCGCGTAAGCTAATGATTCTCATCCATTATTCCACTTAACTCATGGTTGCTGACTTTTGCAAGTCTCCTATCGTATTCGAGTTCCATGTATCAGGCAAGCGTTCAGCCGATGCATATGCTGTCGTGTGGTTGCATCATTTGGAGGACAACAAAGAAGAAGACATTAACATTCCCATCTGGAAAACGGATAATGGCATGAGACTTGTGCAGAATTACATTACAGAAGAGAATTTTAACAGTATTCCCGACATCAAGGTCGATGAGATCGGACGGTTGCAGTTTCGTTGTCGCTTCAAGGCCGGTACGGATGAGGATCACGCCCAGTTTGTGTCTGATAACGATTCTCGAGAGACACAGGAGACATGGGAAGCGTGCCACTCTGAGGGTGTTCGTGGTCGAACCGTCACCAAGGAGCTTCCACCCGCGGTTCAAGAGCTGCATGAACAATCACTGACACAAGGCCGTGATGTATTGTCGCAGGCCGATGCTGATGAAAAGGAAAAATGGCTAGCTAAGGATGGTACAGACTGGAGTGGAGCTTTCGGCAAAGATCCAGCCGAGTATGTTGATAGAAGAAGCCCTCGACGTTATTCAGACTCTGTTTACTCCCAAAGAACTACTTCGAAGTCTCGGGACGAAGAGGCGGGACAGAATCGGGAAAATGGCGCAAACGGCACATTTTATGATGACGATGTCGACTCCACCGAATCTGATTCAGATTCAGATTTAGGCGTGGTAGATGCAACATCATCTGGCGGCACCCGACATGACAACACTGACTTTGATGGCACGGTGGATGGAAATGGTCAAAATGGATCATCGCATTCCAATAACCCCATCGGACAGGTGAAAGAGTACAATGCGAACAAGAAGGGCTTGCATCGAAAACAACGGGGCTTGATGCAGTGGAAGCCAATGAGGAACCTACAGTTCGCAAAGGACGAAGCAAAGTTCGCGGTCCGTAGGACTTTGAGGAAGGGAAGCCTAAGCGGAAGACAACCAGATGTGGAGACTGAAACTAGCTGATTCAAAGATCCACTTTGTGTGAACGTTCCTGTTAGTAGAATAGAGGTGGAAAGTGAAGGTTCTAGGTGTGGCTTGGGGCCTCATGGCGCAAGATTCCATAGGACTAGGGAGATTGATATGTGTACTTACCAATTGATGATATTAACGGCTCTGAACTTTATGCTCTCCTACTATTGTTGATTTTTGACAGAAGCCTGCTTCCTACTATTGAAGATGAGAGAGAGATATAGTTGAGAAGATTCCTGGTCGGTTAACAGTATTGTGGCTTTTGGAGTTATGGATTTGTGTCAGTCTGTCTTTGTTCTCTTGGCTTGCTGCCAAGGGGGCAGGTATATATATCTAGATAAGCCAGATTTCATCAACAGCAAAGAAGTGGGCGCCCACTGGGCTTGGTGGTGTCGGTCAAAGCTTCTTGTGCGAGGAGGGCTTTAAAAATCCTGGGGTTGGGGCCGGATCCCAGGGTTTTCTAAGGGCGTAACCAAGGTCTCACGAGATGCGCGGCCCCATCTCGTGAGTCCTGGTTACCCTGGAGTTTTGCCGGTTTTCTCTTTTTCTCCGGAGATTTGATACACTTTTTTGAGGTTATTTCTTGACTTTTTGGTTCTTTTTGTGGTGGTTTTATTTTGGGGTTTGGTTGTGGTGTTGAGGTCTTTGTTCTTTTTTCGCTCTGTCGTATTCCAGGTTCCTTGGTTGTGAGCCATCCTTGCTATATCCTACGTGAAATTGGCAAATGCGGCTCTGAGACTCTTGGGGGATTGGACTAGAGCAAAATCGAGTACTGGCTTCAATGTGTTATTATCATTAGAAAACCATTCCTAAATGATAGGCTTCGTTGTCCAGAATACAGGGCTTTTGTCTCCAACTACCCTCTTGGATGGAAGACAACAATGATAGCACAAGGGATTAGCGTCAGATATTATCTGCTGTCAATACGGAATAAGCTTAATTCTTAAAGCCTCGAGCATCTCATGCCATGATGAAGTTTTCGGCAAGTGGTTCGTTCATCATCAGCTTGCGGCTTCCTTTTACAAACAGTGTCAGCTTCACTCCTGATCACTTCTGACAATCCATCCACTACGTATGTAACCTCACACAACCACCCACCTCGCTTCCTTCATTACTATGCATCAGCATCTTTACGTGGTAGGCCATAGCTGGATACCAAGCAGGTCCTTATCCATACCCAGCCAAAGCAGACATCACATCGACAATGGCGTCCGAAGACTTGCGGCAGACGATGATCGACAGCATGAGGCTCCCAACTATCTATAGAGATCTCGACCTGCCTCGGACTCCACGAGACCCTTACGAACGAGGTTTCCTGTATCTCGAGCACGGAAAGAGACAGCTTGAAATTGATGAGGAAGTTAAGCGAGCGAGGGCAGCATTGAGACCGCAGGTTTCGGACGACCCTGCTGAGCAGACTGTGATGCTACAGCCGTATCCCACATTCCATCTCTTCCGACTGTCTGGATTCCAAGCAGAAACGTGTACACAAGATAGGGTTTTATCTTTCCTTTCCAAATCATTAAACCCGATCGACTATACGTGTCTACGATTGATCAAGTATGTACTGCCCCATCCCACAACACCCCGACATATACTAATCAGTTTTTCTAGCAAGTTCATGTACCGTCGGATGAGGTCGTGGTATCCGAAAGACAGCAACCTCCTCGAGATCGGTGATCCGGATGGCATACACCCCGTTCTCAACACATCTTCCTGTCGCCACTGTGTCCCCGTCCTCCACTTTCCAGCCCACTGCCAACTTCACTTTCATCTTCGCACATTCATGCCAGATCACCTCACCTTCTGTGCAAAGTGCTCCAAGTACACCGGTGCGGCATCTGCGGATGTCAAGGGGGATGACACGAGAAGGTGTGGGGTTTGTCTCACGGACTACCGACGCACGTACAGCCGGGGACGAAGAAGACTGGAACAAATACGGGACGGCGTGAGGTTGATGAAGTACTACCGTGATGGTTATGAGGACACGGCCAAGGCAGAGGAGAGGCCATGGGAGCGAGAACTGCGTCTGAAACGGCGGCACGTTGACTCGCAATCATCATCCGACTTCATGGACCTCTCTCCCGGTGAAGATGCAGAAAGCGACGGCATTCGGCACCTTACCAACGTAGAAATGCAGCAGCGGCTGCTAAACAATCTGCGAGTGCTTGGCCAACGCCTTTGGTGAAAGGAAAGGCAGATAATCAGACGATTATATTGGATTGTAGGCTGACATCATGACTGGGGGCCTTTTCTTCTTTCTTTTTCTTCGTCTTTTCGTTTTGGGCTTGAGCATCGAATTGGATTGAAAGGCATTCATGGGGTTTTACACAATCGTTGACAGTTCTGCATAGCAATCATTAGGCCACAGCCAGGAACCCACTTTCGGTAACCTCCACTACTTCGATGAAGTCTGTAAACGAATTGCTCTCATTTCTTCTTTCGTGTTCCAGCATAGTCCGTATTCATGAGCAGAAAGAAGCTAGAGACTGCGGTCGTTGGCACAGATACAGCACCGACAACTCGCTTAGAGCGGGAGTGGTCGAGGCACACGGCAGTTGCAGTTGGCCGCAGTGTCGCCGGCCATTCCAGTCTTGACCACACGAAGCACACATGGCAAGACTGAGATGATTCGGCGGTGGCAGCAGTGCTCGTGGAGACAGGACACGACGGGACAGGACTGCGATGTGGTCGCAAGTCGCATGCCTCCTCCGGAAGCGTGCTTGATGACGGCGGGCGAGTCACGTGCCAGACGCTGATGACGTTTCGGCCTATCAGGAGTGGCTGTGGCCGACCTCGGAGAAAGACGACCTGGGACAATTAGTGTCTGGGCGGCGCCTTTTTTTCTCGTGGGGAAAAACGCAAAAGCGCATAACCTGCCTTTGCACATCTCCCTTGTCCTTCGAGTCAATCCCAAGGCAAGTTGACTCATCTGCAAACGCTGCATAAATATTGGCCATTTCTACTGCCACTTTCTCTTCATCCCATCCATTCTCTACTTCCCGCACATTTGTCTCTAAGAGTCACCCGGCCGACCTGCAACTCATCCCAATCTTGCTAGCTACCTCCAATTGTCGACATGTGCCCATCCTGCGAACCTGCGGCCGCTGCCAATGGCAATGGAGCCAGCAACGGTGCCTCAAATGGTGCCAATGGATCCGCCAAGGGCAAGGATGCCAGTGAGTAACTCTCTCATGCCGCTTCAGTACCTGCTGTGTCTGACTTTGCGTTCCCATTGCAGATCACGACGGATTCACGGCCATTGAGAGCAAGGTCCACAAGAACGTTAGCCCATACCAACCCGTCGGTGATTTCCTGAGCAATGTATCCAGTTTCAAGATCATTGAGAGCACCCTGCGCGAGGGCGAGCAGTTCGCCAACGCATTTTTCGATACCGCAAAGAAGATCGAGATTGCTAAGGCTTTGGACGACTTCGGTGTAGACTACGTAAGTCTGGGAGCTACGAGTTTCGTGGAGATGGCGGCTAAATATAGCTTATAGATTGAGTTGACCTCACCTGCTGCGTCCGAGCAGTCAAGAGCTGATTGCGAGGCTATCTGCAAGCTCGGATTGAAGGCCAAGATCCTCACTCACATCCGGTGTAACATGAGCGATGCCAGGCTTGCGGTTCAGACTGGTGTTGACGGAGTGTAAGTGCATCCAATCTGTTTTTCTTCGTTGTGGTGAAGCTCATTTGGCTAGTGACGTTGTTATCGGCACTTCCTCCTATTTGATGGAGCACTCGCACGGCAAGGACATGACCTACATCACCAACACCGCCATTGAGGTTATCAACTTTGTCAAGTCGCACAACATCGAGATCAGATTTTCTAGCGAGGACTCTTTCCGTTCAAGTCTGGTCGATCTCCTCTCCATCTACTCCACCGTCGATAAGATTGGTGTCAACCGTGTCGGTATTGCCGATACTGTCGGATGCGCATCCCCAAGACAAGTCTACGACCTGGTCCGTACTCTGCGAGGCGTTGTCAGCTGTGATATCGAGACCCATTTCCACAACGACACTGGATGTGCCATTGCGAACGCCTACTGCGCTCTGGAGGCTGGTGCCACTCACGTCGATACCTCTGTTTTGGGTATTGGTGAGCGAAATGGTATCACCCCTCTGGGAGGTCTCATGGCTCGCATGATCGCAGCCGACAGAGACTACGTTATAAGCAAGTACAAGCTGCACAAGCTGAAGGATCTTGAGGATTTGGTAGCTCAGGCTGTTGAGGTCAACATTCCATTGTAAGCAAAACCGTTCCTCAGAGTTTGTTATGATATATACTGATAAATGAGCAGCAACAACCCTGTTACAGGATTCTGTGCATTCACCCACAAGGCTGGTATTCACGCTAAGGCCATCCTGAACAACCCCTCCACCTACGAAATCATTAATCCAAGCGATTTTGGTTTGAGCCGTTATGTTCACGTAAGTTCCCAAACCGTGACGGTTTACCTTCCCTCGCTTCCACTTTGTTATTTCTTGTCTTGTTGAAGCTGTGATTACTGTTACTAACTCATGCCCAAAGTTTGCTTCCCGTTTGACCGGATGGAACGCAATCAAGTCAAGAGCGTCACAATTAAATATTGAGATGACCGATGAACAATATAAGCAGGTCACCCAGAAGATCAAGGCTTTGGCAGATATCCGACCCATTGCCATTGACGATGCCGATTCAATCATCCGCGCCTTCCACCTTGGCATTAAGACTGGAAAAGAGGTCGAGCTTCTTCCCAACATGACTGCAGAGGAGAAGGCTTTGTTGGCTGAGAAGGAAGCTTCCGTAACAGGGAAGCGAGCACTTGACGAGATCACCGAGCCAGCGGCCAAGAAAGTAAACAATGGGGCATAATCATAGACTGTGCATGGCGTTCCTTTTGTAATAGGTTGCATGAACCTTACGGCGTTTGGCTCTGGTTTTGGTCTTGTGTGTGGTACCTATGTGTAAAAGTTATAGCTTAGACGCTAGCAGGCAATCTTGCACTGATTTCACATCCTCTTTCCACAACGTGAGTTCAGTAGGACATGAGTGTCAACCCGGCTGGGAACGACTACGAGCATTATTGTTCTATGATACAGGTTAAGCTGAAATCCTTACCAAAACATGCACTTGAGCTGTCGTTTATGCTTTTTGACTTCCTACCGACATAATCGTTCAACAACCTCTTTTCAAGTCCTTATTGCTTCCTTGATCTTAGCGTCCTTAACAGCAGTCCTCGATAAGGGAAAGGACGCCCTATTGAAGGAGGACACATATCTTTGGGTTGTGGTACTTCATGATTCCTTAGGGGTCCTCGAGATTAGACCAATCGTTTCTGTCGATTAAGGGTTGCTCACACGAGCTCCAAAGCCAGCTCACTCTGTATGCACTGTATCACTTGTCCAACGATATCACAAACAGCTTGTGCAGTAGTAGAGCAATAGATATTCCCCCCATCTCCGATTCCCCATATCCTAAGCAGCCCCTCGTGCCCAAGCACAGACACCCAGGACAAAGACACAGACAAAAGCATCCCCACTGACCGTCGTCCAAATCCTCGAATATCTCCCCATCAGCTCGACATAGCCCTTCCACGGCTGCGGCAGGAAGCCAACCACCATGCCCACCACGCCTGCCATGGGCACACTCTTGCCCCGCTCCACGAAATACCGGCTGCTCTGCAACAGCACCTCGGCTGTCGCGAAGATCCAGAAGAAATGCACCTGGCTGAACTCCGCCGCGATGGCGCTCTTCTCCCGATCCAACTTGGTGCCGGAGAAGGTCGTCGTGAGCGCAATGTACAACCCCAACGACAGTGCGAAGACCGCATGCACCACCCGCCAGAGGTATGCGTAGGGGCTCCCGCCCGCCACTGGCTGCGGCGTCATGCCCGGGAATGCAGGCATGCCGTTTGCACCCTCGCCTGGGACGCCGCCCATCATCTGCTGCAGCATCTTCATCATCGGATCCTCGGCGCCAGGACCCTCCATGCCCGGCATGCCGCCGCCCAAGCCTGGGAAGCCAGCAAAGGGATTCGCACCCGGAGGAGGAGGTGTGGCTGTGGCGGGGTCGAAGCCGAGCATCAGCTGCCGAAGCTGGTCGTCGCTGATCTGCTGCGGGGGTGTTGCGGCATTGTCTGGGCGGATACTGCGTTGCTTGGGCTCGTAGTAGTGTTGTGAGATGTCGACTTCTTCGGGGTCGGCCGTGGAGGCGGTTGGTTGCGGCGGGGGATCTGCTTATACCTGTTAACACCGAGGGAAACAATAGAGAGAAGCTAAGGCGTATTCTGACCTCGTTTGACTCCACCTCCTAATCCTGTGATCCTGTCGAGTCGAGCAGAGCCGCCAGCCTTGATCTTTGCTTCGCGGCGCTCTTTGCGGATGCGGGCTTGTTCAGAGGCGCTGGAGGGAGGTGTGCTGGGTTCGGACAACGTGGCTGGGGGGGTTTCGGCCATCGTGGACAATTGACTCGCAGCTCCTGACCTTGATAGAGCCTTAGGCGCTCTGAGTGAGATGGTGGGTTGCTTCAAATTAACCAGAGCTGAGGTTCGCCTGGCTAGGATATATTTTGAGCACGGGCCTTTTCGGCACTCCAGCAACATTTAGATGAAGCAAAGGCTCCCTTTCAGTTCTTGGCCAATTTTACATAAGGCGAGTAGCAGAATACAAATCAAGACCAAAAGCATTTCTCACGTCTGCAGTCAATTATTGGTCATGAAGCTTTTAGTTCAATCAAGTTTGTAACGCTCATTTCATGATATGACTTCAGCAATGTCTTCGTTCTTTTGTACATGTGCCATTTTACTCCATGCGACCTCGCAACCATGTTCTAGCTGCATGTGCAACTAATTCACAGGTGCTCCCATATCCAGATGTCAATCAAGGAGTGGCTTTGCTCATGGCAATCAATCGTTTCACACCAACCTAGACGTAGTCAGTATTTATCGATGAAAGAAGGGCGAATCTACTTACTATCCAGTTGCCACCCTCATCAGTCTTTTCACGCTGAATATCCACCTGCAACCTGGCGGCAGTATCATAGTTCTTTGACTGAAGTGCATCTGCAAGCTCATCCAGCTGTCGGATGGTGTCTGGCTTCACAAGCTCCTCATTGTTTAAATGATCGAAGAGAATGTTAAGTCTCCTCTGAGCATCCTTGACCTGCGGAGCGAAAGACGCAGGTGCCTTTGAAGATACTCGTTGCATGTCATTGCTGAGAATCTCGAACAACTTCATGGCAGATGCTGGAATGTGTGATCTATCACCAGCTGGATGTTTTGGTTTGGCCGGTGGAGTGGCAATGGCTGCTTTAGGCGGTCCTTGGCTGCCAGGTCTGGAGCCCTGTGGTGGTCCTTGGGGGGGACCTTGTGGTGGGCCTTGCTGTGTCTGGAATGGTGCAGGCGGGGCTTGAGAATCGTAAGGAGACTGAGCTGGCGTATATTGAGTGGGAGCTGGCGCATATGGGTTGGCAGGTGGTGGTGGTCGGGTACCAGCTTGTGGTGGAGGGGCTATCTGCCCTTGAGTGGAAGGCTGTGAATACTGCTCAGCTGGTCGAACAGGTGCATATCTGTTCGATGGAGGGGCTCCCGCCGGAGGTGCATTGTATGGTGATTGACCACGAGGGATCACTGGAGGAGCTGCCTGTGCATATGACTGACTAGGTGTTCCCACGGGAGGTGCATACATGTTTGCTGCAGAAGATGGCCTTTGGGGTCCCTGAAAGTTCTGTGGAATTCCGTTCGGTGGCGACGTGATGCGAGCAGGAGCTGGCCCTTTAGGTGGTGGTGGCGGCGGTGTTGGAGTCACTCGAGGTCCACCGAACGGATTTGCTGCTGGAGGCATTGATACTCCTTGCTGGTTGGGGAAAGGTGAAGTAATGGGTGCAACAGGAGCTGGAGTGGTCCTCCTTGGTGCTGTTGGCTTTATCACCATAGGTGTATCATTCCAATTTTCCATATTTTTCGTAGAAGCTCGTGGTGGAGGGGGTACGGAAGATGGCGAGTTTCTTGGAGGTACCCCAAACGATTGTGGAGGCGCGCCATAGCCAGAATTGTTGCTTGCATATCCGGAGTTATAGCCCTGCTGTTGGGGAGGCTGGTAGCTTTGCTGTGGTGCATATGCATTTGCTGGTGGCGCATATGGGTTTGAAGGTTGAGCGCTGGCTGGGGGTGCATATGGGTTTGCTGCAGGAGCAGCGTTAGGTGGGGCGTATGGATTGGCGGCAGCAGTAGGAGCTGCAGGTGCATAGCTGTTCATAGGAGCTCGAGCTGGGGTGGAAGCAGCTGGTTGAGTTGGCAGATAAGTCATGGCTGGCATTCTAGCATTAGACTTCTGCTCTGGACGGACGGAAGTCGTAGCTCCCTTTCTTGAAGCAAGCTTAACCCGGTTGCGTGCAACTTCTGCTGCTGGGTAATTAACTGGCAGAAGGTCGAGATATCTCTCAGCAATTGAGAGATGGCCATGAGCAGCAACGATATCTGCATACTCTGTGTACTTGTCATACAGCGAGGCAAGCTTCCAGTCAGATGTCTGATCCTTCTCAGTGTCTTGGAACTTGGTCACATCCCTAAAGACAGTGACTTTCTCAATGAAGCTCTGTAACGAGCGAGCATGTACGGAGAAGGTTGAGTCTCCGGCGAGTTCCTGGATGCCAGCCTTTTCGCTTTCTTCAAGCTCAGCGATCCAAATCGTAACAACCTTCTCCAGTTTAGAGCCGACCAAATAACAGAAGGACGCATCCTTGGAGGAGCCACCTTCTGCCACACGGTCTCCCAACGCTTCGCACAAATCCGGGAATTCAGTTGGATCGGCATACGTACACAAAGTAGCCATAGCTTCTTTCCAGTTTGACAAATCTGCGTTGTGGACGATGTCCCACAGGTTCTTACCGATAACAGAGGAAAGTAGGCGTAGGTAGTTGGGCTTTGCAGTGTCGCGGGCCAAGTACGCGGTCTGTGCCTTCTCAAGCAGCTCTTTGCCTCCACAGTTTGCGATGATGAATGCGTCTGCAATACGGTCTTCCTTTAAACATAAAGTCATAGCCTTTTCAAAGTTACCAAGCATCAACGCTTTTGTAATTTCTTTTTCTGACGCAGAATCTGATTCAGAGAAGAGGTGGAAAGGATTATCGGTCTTTGTTCCCTTGGTCGCTGAGATAGTTGACAAGAAGTCATCACCATCGCCGCCATCGGCACCATCCGCGAAGAAGGTGGATAAACGATTGCTCTTTGGAGCCTTACCATTTGTGGCTGCCTCTTCACTGTCCTTTTCTGTACCCTGAACGTCAAGTTCTGAAATCCCATTGGTAATTTCTTCAGAGTCAGCAAATCCAAGATATTCTGTGACTTGCTTTCGAGGATTCTGAGCAATCAAGGTCTCGATGACCTTCCAATCAGCCTTCTCTTCTTCGGTCTTAGCTTGAGAAATATGGGTTTCGCAAATGCTGCTGATATCGCCAGCCTTCAAGGCTGTCTCAAAAGCTTCTGTAGCAGAGCCGACATCAGAATCAATAGAGAATTTGGATATTTGGATCTTGGACGATCTGGGCTTTCCAGCCGTGCCTGCCACCAAGCTGAAGCTCAGGATTTTCCCTCCAAATCCAAACGAAGCACCGACAGGGCGTTCTAACCACTTCGGCGCTTTGTGCAAGCTAAAAGATGCTCCTTGAGGTTGTGTCTGAGCTTTGGTGAAGAAATCTTCTCCGTCGGCGGGTCCTTGTACTGAAGTCTGGGTGGCCGCGGGATTGGTGTTCTGTAATGTCTGGATCGAGATCTTGCCATCAAAAGAAGCAGTAGCTGACAGCGCAGGGTTATGAGGGTTGAACCTGGTTTGGAACGTCCAGTTTGTAACCTCGGGGAACTCTCCAAGCTGCTCTCCAGTTTGTGGGTTCCAGATCAAGGTCCTGTTGTCTTTACCGCAAGAGAGCAAAAGGTCACTATCCTGCTGACACCATGACAAGGACAGAATACCTTGATCGTGACCTTTCAACGTACGCTCTGGCGCATTGGAGTTCCGGAGATCCCAGAGCAAGATAACAGGGTTGGAATCATCTGGTGTGCCTGTCAATAACTTCGTAGCATTATTAGGATCCCATGCAATAGCACCAACAGCCTTGCGGTTGTTGTTTAGAGTAAGGGACGCTTTCTTGGTCTTAAGGTCCCATACTGTAACAAAGCCACCACTGCCTCCAGTAGCCAGAATGTGAGGAACCTTGCGATTCCAGGCAACGCATTCGAGGTCATCGGACCTTGCTGCAGCAGTACCTAACCGGAACGGGTTCGCAATATCGTTAACATCATAGATGAATAGCTCTCCCTTTGTTCCAGCAGTTGCCAGTATTTGCGGTTTCAATGGGTTGAATTGAAGTGACTTGATTGCGCCCGAATGCTTGGTTGTCCGTGACATGAAAGCATCTTCCTCCCCCTTAATAAGCTTCTCCGCATCCCACAGATCTAAGGACCCATTCTCAAGGGCCCCAGCAATGATTCCTCTTGGGTGGTCGGCATTCGCAGGTGCCCATGCAATATCATGGAATCTGATATACCGTTAGGAGAAATTTTTGGCTTGATTGGAAGTATCCTGAGTATTAACGAACCTTGAGTCTGTGCTAATGCTGGCAAGTGGTTGAAGCTCGAGGCCTTGCTCAAGGTCATCTAGACTTAAATCCCACAGCTCTAATTTGGTCTCATCAGAGAAATCTGCGTCAACTGCACCAGCCCGGGTGCCAGTCACCAGCAGAGGCGCTTCAGATCCTGGCGACCAAGCAAAAGCAGCCGTCCTGGGGATCTCTCTTAAACGGACCATCTCGATGTAGGTGTGCCAATTGTTGACACGCAGTCGCTAAGGGAGTGATCGGTTTGGCTTACCCCTCTACAAGCCAGAAATTAGAAAATGAGAAATCAAGGCGATCTGCAGAAGTATGTATGAGAGTTTATATGCGGCAGACGTTCTGGGTGGTGAGACGTAGTTTGGTCAAGTGTGGCCACATTTCTAGAGTTCCCCCAGACAGGTCGATCTCGCGAACAACGTCAAGGCTCAAGCTCGCTCATTCAAGCTCAGGATTGGCTACACGTGACCTGGCCAGAATTTCGAAAACGGTAAGGCATTTCTACATGTTAATTTGGCACAGCTTTTGACTGCAGGCGAAAAACCCAGAGTACCTTCTACATTAAATATGACAGATCAAGCACGTTGGAAAGCTACCGTCTATGTTGGGGGACTCGCGCCCACGGTCACAGCTGCGAATCTTGAGGCCGCATTCATACGTATATACGCCCTTCATCCATTGTAAGACATTCACTGATGATATGGTGTGTAGCATTTGGAGAGATCGCTGATGTTTCTCTGCCGTAAGTACTCTCCCAGAGTTCATGAGGACCTGGCTGATAGATTTCTTCACAGAAAGCCGGAAGGTCCCAACTCCACAGAGCTTCATCGAGGATTTGGCTACGTAGAATTTGAAGATCCAGAAGACACAAAAGATGCTATTGAAAACATGGATCAGTCTGAGCTATTCGGAAGAGTAATCAAGGTTTCAACTGCGAAACCGCCGAAGAATGTTAATGAGGGTCTTGGAAGCAAGACAGCATTATGGGAGCAGGTACATTTCACGAGATCTTTAAATTATGGATCAACAGTACTGATAAAAGACGTAGGAGGGCTGGCTCGCCGAGAATGCGGTCAGTGAAGAGGATAGGGCTGCAGCAGAATCGGCAAGAGCAGGTGCAAATGATAGACCTGATGACCCAATGCATGGACTTGAAGGCTTAGATGTTGCTGGACCTCAGCGGGCTTGAGCTTTGGCTTTATACAGCTTTATTTTAGGAGGCGTTCTGAGGCAAGGACAAATTAACAAGGAGTTCATGGGACATAGGCAGATTAGAGATATAGGCAATTCCGATGATTTTTTAGTCGTGTATATGCAAGGTGAAGCCAGCCGGTTCCACACACTTCCAAGGCTTCATTGCATGCCTTCAATACCTCGAGCCTCAAACTCCACCAACGAAAGCCAAACGTTGGTCCGCACTCACTAGCAATCCCCTAAGCACACTATTCCTGACCACCTTTGCGAGTGAGGCGCATCTGCTTGTCGACGACGAGTTTCTTTCCCAGAGAGTAGCCTGCAAATCCGAGAGCGACGCATACAACCAATCCTAACTACGCATCAGTAAATTCTGAGCCAATTGAGCCTATTTTTCGTACCAAGAGGGAGCAACTCGGGAGGAATCTTTCTCCACTGGCGCAATCGTTGGGAGATAGTGTGAGCTATGCAAGCCACAGGTCAGCTCAATTTCGCCCAAATCGCCCGCCCTGTATCCCAAGCCTTTGTCCGACAATCCGACGGGTTCCAGAAAGGGTTACGTACCGCTGTGCTCCTCCTTCTATAGTGGCCATTAGCATATATATTCCAGCTGCGGTATTTGCGGGCCATCCAAGACTTACAGGCACGGGTCTCATCATCCTCTTGGAGGGCTGGAACATTCTGAGAGCAGTAGTTGGCTGCATTGTGACAATAATGATGGAAAATCAAGATTAATGCGGTCGTCTTTGGGGAGGTTGTTGTAGCTTGGGGTCGGATCGGAACTGAGCTAATTCACGCTAATTTCAAAACAGGTTCGGCTAAGCTTTGGAGAGATGGTTCGACTCCGACTGCGACACCCTCACGACGCTCCTTCTTCCACCAATTGATCTCCGATTACAACTACGTTCTTCTTTAAAATCTACAGCCATCATGTCTGACGAAGAACGTGAGACCAAGCCCTTCAAGTTTGTGACTGGTAAGCCTCGTACCCATGCCACTGCCTCCGGGCAGGTCCGTGAGATATCGATCCACTAACGCTTTACTTCTAGCTGGTACGTTTCTTACCTTCGAAGAGAAGTCGCGCATATACTCGGAATACGAATTGGTGGTCCATAAGGCATCAGGTTGCTGACGCTGCGCACCATAGGCTTCGACGCCCGCTTCCCGAACCAGAACCAAACCAAGCACTGCTGGCAAAACTATGTTGATTACCACAAGTGCATCCTAGCCAAGGGAGAGGACTTCGCCCCATGCCGTCAAGTATGTTATTTGTGGTTTAAGAAAGGGGAACCTCTAACGCTAGATTCTAGTTCTTCCTTGCCTATAAGTCCTTGTGCCCAAGTGCCTGGTGTGAGCGATGGGATGATCAGCGTGGTTAGTATTCATGGTATTCTTCCAATTACCAGAGACTAATCGCAGTCTTACAGAAAAGGGAACTTTCCCAACCAGACTTGACCAGTAGAGGAAAGGAGGGTTGGATGGCGAGTTATGCTAGGCAGGCCAAGGCGGAGGACTGTGTACCATACAAGTCATAGAAGCGATTGATAGACGATTCGGAATCCGAGGACAGTTGTGTATAATGTGTGCGGCTCACACCGAATTGCCATGTTGATTAGCACACAGGAGCGGTGTATCCAGGCGGACTCAATCCTTCTCAATGATGCTCATTTGAAACAAATTGCTGTCTATCTAATGATACGGTGGAGTCAGGCCACCGGCCATCCCGAGCTGTTACCACTCTTTCTTCAGTCTCTCAGGTCACCACGGCCCTATTGCGATACTCTATCAGAGTTCAAGAGAAGTGCAGCGCAAACGGTATCAAGGAATGGCAACTCAATGCCTCTGATGCATAGGGTTTTCAAAGTTGAAAAGTCACGCCAGCTGCGGATCAAGGGCACAACACAGCATCAAATTTACCTCGATCAACATGCAAGCTTCATTGCTAGTAACGTCATATCACTCTCTTCCATGCTCTGCTCTACGCTTATCGAATCGCAAGATTGCCCCTAAGAGCACCTGTGCTCCATTGGCGCAATCGTCAACAGCACAAAATTCTCTCGGATTATGAGAAACGCCTCCTTTACAAGGAACGAAAATCATCGAAGTTGGACAGTGTCGTGCGGTATAAACACTTTCAAAGCTGTTAGCCTTGTGTAGAACTGGGGTACCACCCTTGCCTACCTGTCATGGCCAGCCCCAGATGTCATCCTCTGGACTTGGGTATCAGCGTTAGCTCCGAGCATCCCTCTTGCACTTGCTTCAACACATTCAATACATTCTTCAGAGAACTTGGTAGCTGGGCTATCGGTATCAAGCTTCCACTCAACAGTACAGCCCCTTCCCCTTGTCCCCTTGGTATTCATGTCCCCAACATCTTCACCAGCTGCAATTTTTTGAAAGTCGGACTTCAAGACTTTCTCAAGTTCCAACAGTCTTGCATCTTCGCCTGCTCTAATGTCAAGGGAGAATTGCACAAATCCTGGGACAGTGTTTGTTGAGCCTGGCTTGAGGTTCAAGATTCCCGTGGATCTAAGGTGAATTAGCTGTGATATTTGCAAGCAGATGAGCTTTGAACATACGCCAGGCAGCCGAGCCTAGATGCCTCATTGTGACTGTGCACAATTAATTTTGCAGCTGTAAGCATGGCATCCGAACGGTTCTTGAAATCGGTCGTGCCGGTATGGCAGTCGGCGCCCTTGACAGTGATAACATACCACTTATAAGCCTGCACCCCCTCGACAGCACCAATCTTGCCTCCTGACTGCTCTAGGATAGGTCCTTGTTCGATATGGAGCTCAAAATGAGCAGCTATGGGGTTGGTAGTATGGCTTGCTTTCAATGGTCCCAGGTATCCTATTCTCTCGAGCTCGGACTTTTGCGTTGCTTGCCCTCCACCAACTTCTACGAGATTGTAGGCTGCCTCTAAGGGAATGGCGCCGGCCCAGACTCCTGAGGCAATCATGGAGATCGGAAAGCGAGCACCCTCTTCATTAGCTGTATTGTGTCAATTATGCTAACGTAAGGACTTGCGCGGCGGCATTTCAGCACGAATGAAGGTTTGGACGGTTGACATACTCCAATTTATAACTCCTACGTATAATCAGCAATTACTTGAGGCGAAATTCTAAAGTAAGCCTTAGGGCTTAAATAAGACTCACCGGTGGGATACTCGGTCTCAATATCACTTTCATTCATT
The DNA here is from genome assembly GCA_003369635.1 of Coleophoma crateriformis. Lineage (NCBI taxonomy): Eukaryota > Fungi > Ascomycota > Leotiomycetes > Helotiales > Dermateaceae > Coleophoma > Coleophoma crateriformis. The sequence continues at coordinate 84,115 of PDLN01000009.1, forward strand.
GCCCTTAGAGCCTCAACTCCAGCATGGACCCCAAGGATGCCATCATACCTCCCACCAGTAGGCTTCACAAGTTATTAGCTTCAATGTATGGTCCTCTTGTATTCTTACTTACTTGTGTATCCATATGTGAACCAGCGAATGTTGCCAGACCTTCTTTCAAGCCAGGTCTTATGGCAAAGATATTACCCATCTCATCGATGGTCACCTTGCATCCTAAGGATTTGGTGGTTTCTACAAACCAGTCGCGTGCTTGCTTGTCTGCATCTGATAGTGCCAATCGATGCATGCCGACATCTGTAGGTTCGCTGTGGGAAGTTTAGCAAAGTCATATCACTCTGTATAAATGGTTTTATAGGAACGAGCCTAAACTGGACGTGACACCTGGAATTGTAGAACTGAAAGGATCATGCCAAACACTTTCTGAATGTGATCATTCCAGCCAAGGAGGAAACTTGAACATATAAGAAAAGGTAGATGGATAAAGTTCGCAGCATTTCAAATGTCCAAGATCGATTCACTGAGACAAGTGATACTATCCGCTCAATAAGGCATATAAAAGTTGACGAGACTTACTCGCCCCATCTCTCGCCCTTGCCCCATTCGCAAGTATGATGAATATCCTTCCATAACCTCTCGCGATTAATCTTGACTCCGGACAGTTGTTCTTCAGACAAATCGGTGGTCTTGACATATCTCGACCGCGTTGCTGTGAATGGCCTGTGGGAGGAAGGTAGTTTTCCCCGCAAGCTTGAGCCAGCTTGTGCTCTATGCAAGATTCTGCTGAAAGTCACTCGCATTGTAAAGCAATTGAACATTTGAGCATGAGAACGAGGACGTCTAAAGAGACTGGTGTTATTATAGATGCCATCAGGATTGTTGGCTTATCTGATTCGTCCTACAATGGTGGGGTAGAGGATGGGGGGAGGCTAGCCACCAACCTAAAACAAGGTGGTGAGTTACTGAGTTAAAAGAAACGCATGAAGCACAATAAAGTACAATGATGGGGCGTAGGTTACAGATATGTATATAATACTAGTTGTTACTCGATGGTTTCTATGGCCCGGGTGGCAGTCAAGTTGAACCATGTATTACGAGTCAATCCAATTTTCGACATTGGACAATTGTAGCAAACCAGAACCCGGAAGCTCGGGGAGGTATTCTGATTTATACAGCGTTATCTATGGCGAATTCTTCAAGACGCAATATTCGATTGAATGCCAATTCCACTCTCTCCCTTCATACGCTTCTCCCAAATCATTGAACGCCGCGCTGTTAAGATACATTCATCATACTGGAAACCTTCCATCAAAGAAGCCATTAGCTGCTATCACTTTCCTGCAATCGTGCGATCAGGTCTGCTTTGAGGCCCGATATAGTTAATGATCTTTGCTGGAGAAGTTTCTTCAACTCAGGAACCTTGAGCTTCGCATAGTCTTGGCTAACTTTCTTGGGCTGGGCTTGCGATACAGGCTCTACAGCTGATGGTTCAGGCTCCACCACTGATTCTGGCTCAAGTGCTGGCTCAGGCTCACTCGCAGGTGTGGGCTCTGCTAATATGGTAGGTTCAGCAGGAATCGTCTCCTCTACCGCAGGAACCGCCTGTGCTGGGGCGTCCTCAACCATCTCAACATCATTGACCGGGTTTTCATCGTTCTCTTCCTCCTCTTCACCCTCACTCTCCCCCACCTCCTCCTCCTCCTCCTCCTCCTCCTCTTCCTCTTCGTCAGCATCACTGCTCATGAACTCATCATCCTCATCAAATCCGAAGAATGACATGGATTTCGACTGCGGCTTTGGCACTTCGGTTTCTGAAGGTGGAGTAGTGCCTTTCGAATCCATCCCGCCCATCTCTTCATCTTCGCTTTCTGAAACTCCAGAGCCGGACGCGGATTCCGGTGAGATTCCAAGAAGATTGTCTTTGTAATTTCCTGACTTCATGGCAGCGAGGACTGCCTCCCGAGTCCGCTCACCAGCCTCTTCCTTATCCTCCACCCATTTACCATCCACCTTCCCCTTGGATCCTGACCTAATCTCTTCTTCTCTTTTTTCTGCGAGCTCCACAACCTGCTCCCATCGTTTCCTCCTCTGCTCCTTTTCTTTCTTCTCCATCTCCGGCTTGATCGCAAGATATTCTGCCAGAGCCTTCGCCTCATTGACGGTTCGTAACCTTCGTCCGTCTAGATTTCGACTGGAGGCATTCTCGTCTCCTTGGTTCTTCTTGCGCTTCGAGGACATGCGACCACCTGCAGCACGCAGTTGAGATCCGAAACCTCCCTTGCCACCACACAGTGGAACGGACAATCGCAGTGATAGGAATCCATCTTGAGGACCAGAAAGTAAATCAGATATGGGAGACGAGGAGCTTGTAGGAAGCTGCTTGTTGGATATAGTCGTAAGAATAAGGCGGTTGCTGTGCGCAGGCAGACGATCTTGAAGATGTTCTTGAAGTTCTGAGATGGTCGTTGTCGCAGGTAGCGGGAGGGACAGTGTAGATGGAAGATCCAAACCAGGGAAAGAAGTCAGAAGGACGTTCACAGTTTGGGACGCCATCTTGAAAACGTGAAGTTTCAGGTAGTGAGATATGCCCAGCTGGTGATAGTTGTGAAATCTCTCTCGGAGTGAACTCTCCAAGAAGACTTGATGGTCCTTGCTGCACTGATAAACCGCGATTGCGATTTCCAGGCTAACGGCTATGTAGGCCTCAGGCCTTCATGCATGGGTTCTGATAAGGCCACACCCGAGATAGCACTAGCACTAATCGCACAATTGCAATATTCAGTAAATTCTGGATCGCGAACTTCTTCTCCAACAAGAACTCAGCAACACCCAGCAACACCGCCATCATGTAGGTCAACGAGCGATTGCGCACAACATAGACGCGTACTGACTGTATTCAAGGCTCATCCCAAAGGCCGACCGCAAGAAGATCCACGAGTACTTGTTCCGAGAGGGTGTCCTCGTCGCCAAGAAGGATTACAACCTTCCAAAGCACAACGACATTGACACCAAGAACCTCTACGTTGTCAAGGCCTGCCAATCTCTTACTTCCCGAGGATACGTCAAGACGCAATTCTCATGGCAATACTACTACTACACCCTCACTCCAGAGGGTCTCGACTACCTCCGCGAGTGGCTTCACCTCCCAGCTGAGATTGTCCCAGCTACCCACATCAAGCAACAGCGATCCCACGCACCTCCTCGTGGTATGATGGGTGGAGAGGGTGAGCGTGAGCGCAAGCCTTTCGGTGGACGTGGTGGCCGTGGTGGTGGAGACCGTGGTGACTACCGCCGCAGAGGCGAGGGTGAGGGCAAGGAATCTGGTGCTGCACCAGGAGAGTTTGCTCCTCAATTGTAAGTTGCTATAATCTGCATATTTAAAAGAGGTCAATGCTAACATCATTCATAGCCGTGGTGGCTTCGGACGTGGCCGTGGAGCTGCCCCTCCTTCTTAAATGTTGACATTTTCTTCTGCTTGCTTGTGCATCCGACAGAAATACCTCAAATTAACTAAACCGGTTGGGCTGGACAGTAGCGCGTTTGGTCGAGTGATAGAAATCGCCGGGGGAGTATAGGTCGAAGGTGGAAGTTGACACTTCAAAACTGTCAGATAGCATAACGAGCCTTCCAAAAGTAATCTTCAGACCTCAAGATCCGTGAAGCCTCTTTCCCATGCCGATTGTTGTCCTAATTGCACCCGTATGAATGAATCCTCTTTGGCACATACCGGAACTCAACTACGTTACTGTCCTTTCTTGGATCACTGTCTTCCCCGATTATTGATCTAACGGGGCCTGTATGAACGCATCCTCGTTTTTACATACCTGAACTCAACTGCTATAGCTATCATTACTTCAATCACGGGCTTCAATTGATATAGTTAAACGACATGGGAGATGGAACACATTGGTATTTGCTTAGACAGCCAAGGTACTATAGGTCAATGAATAGACTCGCAGCTTGCTCAAGATACAAGGGTTCCTCGGGAGACCGTTGATACGTGGATTCACCGTAAAAGAATGTGTTAATGTGAACTCAGCTGCATGTGTGGGGAAATGGGGGATTGCATGAGTGGTGACCCTCAACACTGGTCTTCCCCACAAGTCGATTTCTCCATTGCTGAAAGTTCTAAAGGCCCGTGGGGAGATTCGCCTGACATGGCACGGCTCAGATCGGATGAGGGTTGAGGTAAGTTTTCCGGGTACCAGTAGGCCGCGTGGGGAGAGAACAGTAGTCAATATGGAACGATAGGTTCAAGTAGAACTAACCTCCCATCTGCCCCATCTGCTGGAGCGACGGCGTCTCATGACCAGCGGACCTTGCCGTGGCTTGAGAGATGGGAACGATTGGCAAGGCCAAGGATGAGAAACTGCTGTACCAAACATCCTGATGATAGGCGGCTGGTAGCTTGCAGGACGAAAGCGCTGGGTGCAGGTGAGGAACAAGTTCGATGCGAATCGCGGAGGATGTATGGCTGACCCGGCGGCTGGTGCAGTATGAACGGCGAAGGTGGAGCATACCCGACCACCTCTTGCTTGTTTCTTGAGTAGGTAGGCTCGTTTCTGACCGCGTGTGACAAGCTGGCTTTAGTTGCGTTGAGCGGAGATATCATTGATGCTGGATGCTGGTGGTTTTGCTTTTGCTTTTGCTTTTGCTTTTGCTTCTGCAGTTCAACCAGTCAGTCCAATGCTGCACTCATCCCACGCCATCACAACCCCTCGATCGTTTCGTGCAGAAGTATCGAGAGGAGCCCCCTTGCCCGTGCCGAGTCGTTGTACTCTGTATCTTGGAGGGGGTTTTGACTTTCTCAACGACTTTCTGCTGATAGACTCCAGGCAGCTGTGTCAAGTGCGCTTTCAGCGCTGGTCAATGCTGCTTAGCTCCTCCGGATGGAGTGATGCCCTCAACATGGGAGAGACTTAGTGACGGTGCGCGTTGTTAGTGCGGCGTGGGATGGGTGCATGGTGATGGTAGTGGTGGTGGATTGGACCGTAGGCTGATGGAAGCGCTGGTGGGGTTGCTGGTGCATTCGAGGGTACTTACCGGACGGTCCCTCGACATCATGAGGCAAGGAAGCTGACCCCTGCTGCTGCAGTCCATTCCACGCCTTTCCCTTCCCCTCCGACTCAGACCACCAGCACACCACCAAAAAGTACTAAATACTTAAACTCTCGCCAATTCAACCTTCCTTTCTACTGCAAATCTCATTCTTCTCACTCTCTCACTCTCTCGCACTCCCGCCGTTCTTGTATCCCTCTCAAAGTTTACCAACCATGTCCCTCCCCAAGGAAATGGTACTTGCCTTCCCTCGGCTGGCTGCTGAGAGTCAGCAACTCACTGACATCATAACAGAAAGCTCTCCGGTAAACTACCCCGCATGCTGAAGCTCGACGCGCAGCTCAACAGTGTATCTACACAACCCAGCTCGCTGGAGCTGCCCTCGCGACAATGCATTATCGTAGCTTGTACTAACACGCTGGTGCAGCTACTCCAAGCCAGAGGAGTACGGCATTGTCACGGTTCCATTGCCTAAGCTGCGCGATAATGATGTCTTGGTGGGTTGCACACTTTGAGTCGCGGCATCTCGTCTGTCAATGCTGATCGGTGGGATCTGTCGTGTAGATCAAGGTCAAGGCTTGCGGTGTCTGCGGTACTGATTTGCACATTGTGAGCAAGACCATACTAACCACTTACTGCTCATACTGACCTCTTGCAGCACGAGGGTGGTAAGTTTGGCCTACGGTCCCAAGACTGGTGGCTGGTGTTGATGGAGCATGTGTGAACAGAATTTATTGCAAAGGTATGCGGACCCTGAGCCTTTCTTATACTTCGTCCTATACAGACACCAACGATGGAGCTGGTCCCCCTGCCAAGTTGCTCATTGGCCATTCATAAGCACCTTGATGGCTATTTTCTCGAGACTTGACCTTCTCTCCGCATTTTGGTTAACACGGCACAATTGCTGACACCTTGCTCTCCAGTTCCCTCTCATTCCTGGTACGTGACTTACCCCGTATCTCGAGCACAATACCTAGCTGGCACGGCTCGCCAAACCCGGGTGCCAGAGAGGAGGCATGGGACGTCGTTAGAGCACCCGAGTTTGGCCAAAGAGCCTGCAAAGGCTCATGCATCGAGTCGAACCCACACTAAACCCCGTCTAACATCCTTTAGGTCACGAGACGGTTGGTGTCGTCGCTGCTATCGGCAAGGATGTGAAGGGATTCACAGTTGGCGAGCGGGTCTGTGCTGAGTAAGTGAGGAAGAGAAGACTAGAGGATTCTGGATAACGTCTAACAACGTCTAGTAACTCCGAGCTTTGCAACGAGTGTTTCTACTGTCGCCGTGGAGAGCTTTTGCTCTGCGAAAAGGTACAATAGTTAGAGCGCCATGCTGAAATAGCTCTAACACGATAGCAGTTTGAGGCCCATGGTGTAACTATGGACGGTGGCTTTGCCGAGTACTGTGCCTATGTATGTCGTCATATTTGAATACAGAGCCGTTTTGCTGACAACAGTTACAGCCAGCCGGAAAGGTGTTCAAGATCAAGAACTTGTCAGATGTTGAGGTATTCCAACCCGTTATCTGAGACTATGCTCTTAACTTACATTATACAAGGCCACTCTTCTGGAACCAGCATCATGTGCTGCTCATGGGCTCGATAAGATTTCTCCAAAGTTGGGCTCAACTGTACTAATGTTCGGTGCTGGGCCTACCGGTCTTGTACTCTCCCAGGTACGAGTTCTGAAATATGATCTTGGGGTGTGAGACTGAATTATTGTAGATGCTCAAGCAGAACGGTGGATGCCACGTTGTCATTGCTGCTCCGAAGGGTTTGAAGATGGAGTTGGCTAAGAAGCTCGATGCTGGTGATGTGAGTACAATATGATACCTCGCTTAATCAAGTCAACAACTGACAATCTATTCAGACTTACATCGAGTTATCCCGCGAGAATCCAGAGGGTCAATTCCAGAAGCTGAAGGATGACCACCCATATGGATTTGATATTGTCGTAGAGGTGCGAAGTAATGGTCTCGTGTTTTAATTCGAGCTAACAACATGACAGGCCACTGGAAGCCCGAAGATCCTAGAAGATGCTATCAACTATGTTCGTCGTGGTGGAAAGCTCGTGGTTTACGGTGTCTACTCCGCATCTGCCAGGGTCTCATGGCCTCCTAGCAAGATCTTCGGCGACGAAATCACCATTCTCGGATCATTCTCTGAGACTTACATGTTTCGTAAGTTGTCCCTCGCGTAGCCGCGATAAGGCACACATTGTTCCAGTGAATCTTCCACTAACGACGAGAATCTCAGCCGCTGCAATCGACTACCTTGATTCCGGAAAGGTCAAGGTTGAGGGAATTGTCAACAAGACCTTCAAGCTCGAGCAATGGGGAGAGTGCTTGGAGGCTATGAAAAACAAGAGCGCCATCAAAGCTGCCATCGTTTTCGACTAGAAATCACGATAGATTTAAGAACAGTGCCAGGTTCTATAACTCTAAGCTAATTCTTAGCAAAAAACCCACTCTATACGGGGCAGTTTTGAAAGAATAGATAAATATCTTAGTAAGACGTCTCAACATGACCTAGTTATGTCAAACCTGTGCGCATGGTCATCTATTCCTGCTCTTGAGTAGAAGAGCGTGATTCGCAAAATCTTCTCCGTTTCGTGTATGCAGTGGTATTGAAAGCTTGTCGAATTCAACAATTGATTCATATTCAACAATCTACATTTAGTTCTAGTGTGTTCGTGACGGAGAGAACCAGTGTCTCAATATTAGTAATTCGCCCATCGTGTCCTCAACTACAAGACGCACTGGGCACATCTTCACAACCTTGAGTATGTAGCATTACAGTAATCGATTATCATGATAGTTTAGGCAGTGGAGGATCTCTCAAAGGGCTGTACACTATATCACACACCTTCGGTTGTTCGTGCGGACTTCTTCACGGCCTTCTTGACTCCTTTCATACTTTGTCGTGGCCGGCCCTTCACGCGCACCTGTCCCAGCTTCTTTGTAGAAAGTAGCCATGCGTTCATCGGCCTCCTCGAGCCAACAAACTTGCCCTCCGGAGTAAAGACTTCCACGGCCGGCCACTGTGGATCGATTCCGTCCATTTCGTCGGCCTCGTCCACTTTTATATCAGTGTTTGAATTCCTCGATTTTGACATCTCACCAGGTCGTTTCCGTACTTGTGCTACCAGCTCGACCCAGCCGCAGCCTTCGATTAAGATATCGGTAGATAGAACACGGTATGGCAGCCTGTCAACCTTGATTGCAGCCGCATCCCGAGCCGTGATCGGACCAGTTCGCTGCTTGGTGACATCCCACTTGAGATAGAATGTACCCGCAGAAGCGATCTTCTCGCCAACACCAGGCATGCCGATATTCTCGATCCCAGATTCTCTGACCTGGGTTTGAGTACCGATTGCCTTTTCAGTTGCTGTGAGATGAGGCTGAATAGGCGTGAATACATATCCAAGAAAGATTAGATCCGGCGTTGTAGGTGTGATTCGTATGAGTCCTCCGAGCAATAAAGACTGGCCAGGCTTAATGACTTGCTGTTCTGGTCGAACTCGAGATCGCATCACGAGAGATGGTCGATGTTCTTCCTTTACATATAGTTCAAGATCACCGCGAGATAGACCAGGAAGATCGATCAATTCTCCCTTCCCGTTGCCGAATGGGACGCGAATTGGGGACGCTGTTGTGCCCGGAAGAGAAGAGACCAGTGGCATCGTGGGATAGTCCGTCTCAGGTTGCTGAGGTGGGAGAAGCGTCGAAGTATCAATATGCTCCTCATCAAACAAAGGCTCATCCTCAATCTTCATATCCTCAACTTCAGCAGTAAGGTCTTCCATGCCGGCACGTGGACTAGCTGTGATAATTCCTGGGCTTTGAATAGTCCCTCGACGTCCTTTGGGAAATACGTCGTGAAATAATTGGCTCTTGCCAACATTGACCTTGCCAACCAACCATCCACCTCCTCCTCGAGACCAAATATCCTCTTTTAGTTCTTTCGTCCACCAGCCTCGAATTGCGCTTACGCATCTAACATTCCCTAGTCTCACGTCCCTTCCCGATTTCCCTAGTGCATCTCGTAGGACTTCGATCAGGTATGGCATCATGGTGTCGACTTGTGACTTTAATGGTGCAAGCAAATCGGACCGCGTAATTATGAAACTGACTTCTGTCTTCCTCCCATGGTAGAATCGGCCTCCCTTGGATCGTCGATTCAGGGACCTCTGTGGAGTGAGATGAAGTAGTTTATGTAAGCCTGGCACCAAGGACATTGGGAAATCTGCAGCGTCGATGACATGGTAAATGTGATTGTACTTGTGGGGAGATTCGAGAATGGTGTCTTGGAGGGACCGGACGGAAGGATGATGTATCGAGACGCCCGTGTCGTGATGTTTGAGTCTATGGCAACGATCGCATATAGGTACTTCAACGGTTCTGATAGCTGAGGTAGGAAAGTCAACCACCTTTCTACAAAAAGGAAGACCATACTCACCAGCAGGCTTTAATTGCTCCAAGCCCAAAGATCCAAGAACCTCGGAGTTGATATTCTGGAAAGCAGCCTCCACGACCGCGCTCTCCTCCTTACCCTTCTGAGCCGACTTGTCCACCAGAAAGTCTTTCACAGATCTCCTGCCCAAGGAATAGTACCCTGGCTCTTCTGCATCAACAGTCTGCGACAAAGCACCACATCCTGCACATTGCTGAGGGAGCTTTCGCAGGCTTTTCGGTTGGGGCAGGGCTATTGTCGAGGAGTCTGTTCGTGGGATAGCTGAACTGGCATGTCTGCGTTGTATACAAGGAGCGGTGCTATTGCGCTCTCCAGATCGGTCGAGGTACAAGATATTGACATGCCTCAAAGCTGGACAGAGGAATTCTGGCAGCTCAAGAGATCTGAGGCCATGGCGAGATAATCGTATACCACCGGCACGGATAGACATGATAGGTTCAGTCTGTCAAATTCCAAAGGAAATCGAGCATATTTGAGATTGGAGAAGATCAAGTCGTGAGGTCTGAAGCTCATCGCAGCATAAGAATATTGCCGGGCGAAATATTTTGACAGGGGTCAGCTCCGGAGAGAAGATCACCGAACCTTAAATTTATTCGACGTGACGACCGCGAATGCAATTCTAGCCGGTACTCACATATCGTCAGTCCCATACCACTTACAACTACTCGACACAGATACGCTGTATCTCACCTACAGGATGGTTAGCGTTGTTAGGCGTATGAGGAATCTCAGGACCGTAAGCAATTCCCCGGAATCCACGATCTATGGTGTATGACATGCTAACGCCTTTGCTCGCAGAAGGTAGACACAACCCCATGAAGGCTTCCAATATGAATATTGACACAATTGTCAGCTCCTTGCGATACGACTTGGTCCTGGGGCTGCCGTATTTCCGCCAGAGGTTAACAGGATACATATGGACTTTGCAGCCAAGCCTTTAGATGGACATATGGGACCACGGTATTTCACCTTCTGAAGAGCCTGAAATGAGCCACATGAGGAGACTGTGCTGAATACAAGCAGGAAATTCTTCAAGCAATGTCTGCCGCGACTCAAATTCCACAACCCAGCAGTCCCCATGACGGTCAACCGTACAACAGACATTACCGGACCAGCCACCTTGACGATACATTTTGCAGATCCAGCCACCGCAGGAAAGACCAGCCCAGCCATTTCCTCGACAACATCATCAACGACATCGACAGGACCTGTTGCGGCGTCGACATCACCTGCGCCAACCGTACGCACCGAAACCATCCAGATGAAGCATGTCCACGAGTCGGAGATCCTTTCGCAAGTGATGGCCCTCACAAAAGCTAAGATTGTGTTGCCCACACCAGAGGAGGAGCAGGAGATCAAAGATCTACAGCAACAGAGAGTTGAGTCCGAGGAGATCTCCAAAAAGGCCAAGATAGCAAAGGAGGCTCGCAAGCGCGCCGAGGCTGTTATTTCTGCAGCAAGAGAGTCTACTTAAGATTTTGTACTGTCAGGTCTCTGCATGTGGGTGGTCATCAAGGAGTGTAGTTTTATCAGGCGTTGGTTGCATATGGTGGTGTTTCATGTATGTATATATGTATTGTACAATAACAGAAGACACTGTGGGTATTACAGAGGAGCATCGAATCAAAAGATGCAATATTCTGATAACAGAGCGGTATCCAATGGCATATTTATGGGAAGACGATCATCATGGCTCTTCTGATTACAAGTTTTTAAAGTGACCACCAGTTTAATTAAACTCTACTGGTTGAAGAGCATTCTCCGAAGGGATACTCGATTAGATTGATGCTGAAGTTAGTCTATTCACTTCAATCCAAAACCTTCACTCATGTGGACCGCCCGCCAGAGCACATCCTCCAACTTGCTCCGTGAACTATACCGCCATAGTGATAACATGTTGAAGCAAGTGCGTGCAACCGGGAACCTTGGGCTATCTGGGCCTAAGCAGGACAACTTGATGACCATCGTGGTAGCACCAGTGGCCGGTATGCGGTCGCTTCCTGTGATGAAACTCAAGAGCTTCCTTTGTTCCTTGGGCTGTGCACGTTCAAATGACTCCCAGAACCACTGGGCTACGGGTTCAGTCTCAGGGTGATCTACTCCCCAGTTCTCGTAGACACAAACAGCTCGAAGTGATGCGATATCCAAATGTTCGTCCGAGCCACGGATGAGCAGTTCAATCTCCTCTGGTCGGAAGAGCGATAACGCATTGCCACCGCAAACCGTGAAGAAGCCACGCTTAAAAGGTTCGAATTGTCGAACCACAGCAGTGTCCAAAAGATACCGAACATATAGGTCGACAAACTCTCGCCTGTTCGTGTTCGTGACAGGCTTGCTCTCACCTCCAGGACAGAGCGGTACTTGTGTTGTCTGGCCATATCGGTCGACATCTGCCACAAAATCCCTACAGAAAGTACTTTCCACATCTCCGTTGAACTCTAGCAATTGACGCAATCCATTTGCTAAGGAAGGACGAAATTCTGCCAGGTCGTCTAATGAATAAACCATCGTTGGTTTAGCGTGTGATGTTGCCCCTGGTGCTGCAGCTGGACCAGCTGCGAGCAGCTTCCGGAATGCAAACGGTGGGAGTGCAACATCAAGAATTGTGGAATTGTAGATTGCTAAGCCAAGTACCACGCCAACCAAAAAGAATTGATCCGTAGTCTCGAAGCTATTCGGATTGAAATAACAGAAATGGGAATCTTCGTCGTAAGTGAACATGCCTACTTCTGTCAGAATGAACGGGTTAGATGCGTTTAGAGCCTACCGTGTTCAGGATTGAAAACATCTCGCACAAGAAGTAAGAACCACTCTTTCCTGAGGCCTCCAGCATCTATCCCTTCCTCACCCTTGAATTCGATACGTAGGCCTTTCTTTATCTCTTCTCCACCGCCACCAACAACTTCACTCACGCCTTTTAGACTGTCTTCAACTAGACAGTCCCTTCGGATCTTAAGGATGAGATATTGATTGATCGTCTTGCGAGTCATAATGCTGTCAAAGAACGCCTCTCTTGCCTTTACCTCCATTTGTCGTTTGGCATCATGTTCCATGATTTGGATCTTGGCCCAAATACTGAGGAAGAATGGATACTGGCAGAACGTAAATTTCGATCGTCCACCCTCCCAAGCTTCAAAGTCCGCAATAAGGTCAGAGTAATCGAGCAGCGTATTGTAGAAGTCGCTGGTCGGCAAGATCTGTCCGTGACTATGTGCTTTTTCTCGTGCAGCTAAGCCAGCGCTGTGACCGGCCTCAAAGGCTCGTAAAGATCGCTTGTCAGCTTTCCTGGCTATACCGCTATTGTTGGCAGAAAAAAGTAGAGCCATCACCCTTGCAGCAGCTTTTATTTGCCAGTCTTCATCGTATATAAGAGGTTGCAATTTAGTCTCGCTTTTTTTGGGAGCTTGGACATTACCACCGAGGGCAGCGTGCAAAGCAGCCGACGTGTTCCTTCCTTGGCCAGAGATACTCGGAACGAGTCCAGCTGTAGGATTATGAGCTACTTCACGTCGCTTTCCCTGTTGCCGGGTAAGCCTATAGGTAACAAAACTCCCTATCAGATCTTTGATCCGCTGAAATTGTCCTTCCGAAAGTCTTGCAAACCAGCCGACCAGATGATGGTGGCATTCGTTCGGTGTATTCGAGAGAAGTCCTATGATGCGCTTGATGATTCCAGAATGTTGCCCAGAGCTGCCCCTACTCGCGTTCTGATGAGCAGGCTGAATGGGAAGAAGCAGAGGACCTCTAGAACTGGCCGCCATAGGTTGTTTACCGTCGTTGAACCCTCGCCCGTCTCGAGATCTGGATCTAGATCTGGTCCTGATGTGATCTTTGCGCCTAGAGCCCGGATATTGTGGGTAGAGTAGAGGGTTTGACATGAGTATCAAGAGAAAACGGAGGTCGTCAGGTTCTTTAATAGGTCGTCCAGGTCGTTTCAGTAAGCTCTCGGATATTTTCAGCAGAACGCGTTGACAATGTTCTTGAGCACTCATGATGCAATTGTCGATATCTCTTATATCTTGGCTTGATAGCTGTCGCAATGGGACAAGACCCGTCTCCTTGCTTTTTAAGTCCCCCAGTCTCTGTTGCCACGCATATCCTGCGTTTAGGACAAGATGGTACCATTCATTAACCTCCATCCAGTCAATGTGTGGCGACCTACTATTCACAATACCTGGGTGATCATCTACCGCTTCGCTACTGCTGCGATATCCATGCACCCGATCTGGGCTCTTCAAAGGTAAACGATCACCAGTCCACCAGGAACCATTCTCTGCAAAGTCGCCTAGGAGTAAGATTTTAGCATCCAGCTCTGACAGTACTGACTCAGATGCCGTAGGACTTTCACTTAATGCCTGAACTGGGCGTCTTCTACTTCCTTCGCTTGCAGTTCGTGGTGCCATCCCTGGACGTATGGTTGCAAAAGAGTTATTGATACAATCGAAAGAGCTTAGCGAGTCTGTAATATAATCTTCTAGGTCGCGGAAGATTGCCAGTGTAGCGTTTGATGCCCTAGGCGGAGCTATCCCATCTGACTCGAAAGTAGGGCCTGGTGCTCGACGATCAAAACTCTTAGATTGTTGATTGTGCTCGTGTTGGTCCATATGGGCAGCAAGAAACCCCCCTGACGAGGGGGTGGAGTATGGCGAGACACGGGTGCAGGTCTCGACATCAGCGTCACTTTCCCTAGGCCAATTTCTTCCAGGTGGGCGTATCGGTATATTCAATCTCTCTACCTGTGGATTAAGACTCTGCATAGCTGGGTCATTTGGGTTGACTCCCTGAGTGCCAAATCGACGTGGGTTTGTTGTAGGCAACAAATTTGGCGAGCTTTCAAGGCTCGACCTTTCACTATCATGTTTCATTCTCTCCATGAGGTACCCGGTGATACAGCGATCGATTATCTGCCTTGTCTTTTCAATGCTGATGACGAAAACTAATGGGGCAGTCAATACAGCAGGTTTACAAAGAGCACAACACTGCATACCTTTCTGCGAAGCTGCAGATCCTGAATAGGCGCCCGCTCTCGGCGCATGTGAAGAACCATGTCCTTCAAGAACACGTCTGCTCTCCGCAACAAATGGTTTGAGGTCATTCACTGTCTGGCATATTGTGCATCTGAAGAGTTTCAGGTCTTTTGGCCAGCGTACCATGGAATCGCATGTCATACATCTTCCAGTTCTCAAGTCTTTATCCGACACCTCCGAATGCTTGCCAATATTATCTAGCCGGTGTGGTAATGAGTTCGAGGCATTGTCGTCTCTAAAGTCTGTCGTTGCTGCTCCATTGCCAGCCCTCTTCTTCTTGGTGGAGAATAAGGAGGGAAATGGGTGGCTCATAGATCGGCCATGGCTAGCACTTGGGGGTACTAGAGTCGGAATACCATAGGCACTTTCTAAAATGTCTGATTCGGTGATTGTCGATGGCCCACGAATGCGAGCTGGTGTGGCAGAAGAGGCTGAGCTTTGAGGAGCAGTAGGACTAGGCTCGGGGCGCGATTTTGGGGGTAGCAATCGATTCGACCATTGTGGCATTGCGTTACTCCTTATGGCGGGTAGCTCTTTGTAGTCGACGAAGCCTTCTGGGTTCGATCATTGAGGAGATCGCAGAGGTTAGGACAAATACAACGCGCTCATCTGAGCTGCGTTTGTCAAGGGGCGCCTTCCTCCTTCAACGCGTAGGTTCGCTTTGTGGCGGGCAAGGACTGACAGACTGATAAGAATATATACAGAGAAATGGAGGCGTGGAAGCGCATTCGCAGTTTGCGAGCGAGCTTAACATCCTCGTGGCAACGATGCCATGGAATTATCTGTCGATTGTAGTGGCTAAAGATGCTGATCCAGCTGTTGAATGGGCCTTCTCGTATTCAACTCAGTAGATTTCCTTAATCTCCTCATCTATCAACATTTATGCAAGCGACTAAGTGGTGCGGCCGCACATAAGAGAGCATGCCAAGAGTAGTGCAACAGTATTGCGCCGTCCCAATAGTTCTTCATTCTTAGACTTCAAAGCAGCAAGCAATATTTCACATCATTACTTTCACGTATCAAATATCACAAGACACGTTAGTTTGGGGGGAACAGTGGCATTCTTGAATTTTAGTTCTTCAATTCATCATTCTCTGATGTAAAAGAGAACAGCACGCTGTAAAAGTTTTTCGCAAAGTCGTAAACAACCCCGACCATAAGATATTCCATCCTTGCCCAGCCAAGCAATAAACCCCAAAACCCCCCGAGTGAGACATCTATCTGTATCGTTGAAGGTTGAGAGTGTTGTGCTTCTTCCAGGTCTTTCTGCGGCCAGCGGTGGTCTTGTTGTATCCGTGACCCTTTCCAAGACCACGGGACTTCTTGCCGGTAGCGGTAAGTCCACGGGACTCACGGTGCTTGTGGACTGGCTTGACGATCCAGTTGATGCGAGCATCACGGCGGATGGCCTTGTGTTGAGGGTCAACAAGGATGACCTCGTAGTACTTGTAGGTCGAGTCTTGGTTGATCCAGTATGAGTTAAGAACTCTCAAGTTGGCGCAACGGCGTCCGACACGCTCCTCGGCGGTGGACTTCAGGGAGCGTTGGTACTTGAGCTGGTTGATACCCTGGTTGGTTGGCTTTCCTGCAGAGAAAATTTCATTAGAATAAATGCCCGACAGCTCGAGAACCGCATAATTCTACTTACCGTAGGTGGCACCCTTTGGTGATGGGCGCTTGCGTCCTCCACGACGGACGCGAACACGGTAGATGACATAGCCCTGCTTGGCCTTGTAACCAAGACGGCGGGCCTTGTCAGGGCGGGATGGGCGAGATGCGCGGTGGATGACATTCAATTGGCGAAGCTATATTATGCACTCTCAGCAAAGTTCAACGAGTGTATAGCAGAGACATGCAAAGATGTCCACAGTTTCCAACGTCCAAAGACCCAAGTATCAAGTATTCGAGGTCGTTCGGAATCGTTGTCAAGGACCGGAGGATCTTACCTCCCAGCAGCGAACACGGAGAAGGAAGCGCAGGATATCAGACTGCTTCTTCTTCTGGATCTCCTCGAGGTACTTAAGGGCTCCCATGATTGCGATCTGATTCCTTTAAATTAGCATGAATGCCAGCCGTGTAACAATTGACTGACCTTCGGAGATTCGTGGGGAGTTGGCGGATTGTCGTTGTCGTGAAAATGTTCGAAGCGCAGAAGTGAATTTTGAGATTGTCAGAGTGCGTTCGCTTAGCCTGAAAAGTTTAGTGGGGCTTTATTAAAGCTACCCCGATCTTTTTAAATCCCAAGCCACCAACCTCGCCAGGTTCTCCACCCAGTGGTAATATTGCCCTGACATTATCATCAGGGCCAGTGGGAAGGGAGAGGAAGTCAATCCACGGGCATCATCATCAGACAAACCACAATCAGGTGGCCCCATTCACGATCATATTTGTGCTTCCAAGTGAAGATTCGGGCTGCTTCGCATGCGTACACAAGTGTTCGTCAATACGAGTTCACGCATCAAAAGCCAGTGGTAATAGGATATGTTTTGCTATTATACTATGTCTGAACGACGTTAGCAATGGTGAAGCTCTTTCTCTAGGAGTAGGTAGCCGTGTTATGAAGTGACTTCTTAGCATCATAAGCAATGTTGAGTCTCGCTCGGAGCACAAGTCATTCTGTGAATATTTCCAGCTTGTCAATCTTCTTGTAAAGCTTTACTTGTTTCTTTGCAAGCTTTCCCCATCCAGCAGAATCCGCATTCAAGCCCTCGAACAGCGCCTGCGCTGCCTTAGTAGTGTTCGGTTCCATAGCTGGCATGCGCGATGCTAGTAAAATGCTATTGGTCTTTTGCATCGCAAATTCTTGGCCTCCATCAACAACAGCCTTCACCAGCTTGTCTTCTTCCTCCCAGTCCCTCATGAACTCACGGCCCATGATCTGTTTTGAAGCGCCATTGTCCAAACGTTTGAAGACAGTACTAATCTTGTCTGCGGTTGTAAGCAGGTCATTGCTTTGGTCAATGTTTGAGGAAAAAGCTGATCGAATGGGATCTGCTTCTGAGAGTCCTTGACAACTGGTGCCAGTGGCCGCTTCGAATACTTTCTGGAAATTGTCCACAAACTTCATGTCTTCCATTTTCCTGCCAACCAGTATCAGTCATGTATGGATCGCTCTTTAGCATAGGGATTCACCAGTGGTTACGCAAGGAACCAAGTTTATCTTTCAGGCTTTGTTGACTCGTAGCAACATTACTTTCAAACTTGTTGATATAATCAATAGATTCGGTTTTACGCTTGGTCTTCATACGCTCAAGCATGGTAAACAGCTCAATGTAATTTTCTCTACCCAAGCCACATCAGCTCATGTTATAAAAAATACATATAATTAAAAGAATTGAGGCCAGCTCTTGACTTACTCTTCCGCACGGTCACCTTCGTCCTCTGCCTCATCGCGAAGTGGAGTCAAATGCCGGGGCTGAGATTCTAGCTTTTTGGTAGATCTCGTCATCGTCATTCGACCCGGTCCGATAGGTCTAGCCTTTATGAAAATCTCATCGGTGTGATCTTCTTCAGAGGCTTCTGATACGACAGCGTGCTTTTCAGTGATCGATTTGCGCTTCACCTTTGAGCTTGGCTCGGTTTCTGGAATGGTCAGCTTTCGAGGCTGCGATTTGCAGATCGAGAGATTGCGTTACTGTCTAATTTGCGCTTGGAGGTTCCTTTCCCCATAATTCCAGCTGGCGGGATGCTGTGCAGGGTAGATTGAAGGTGGATGAGAGGCTGTCAATGAATTGGAAATCTGGTGGATATAACTGTAGTGTGCTAGTCTCCGTAGTCGCTTTCCAATGCAGTTGCTAAGGACATACACTAGCAGTTCCTGTTATTGTAGCCTTGAAGCTTGCAGAAGAGAGTTGCAGAGTTGACAAGAGTTGTTCGATTTCAAATGTACAGAAGGGAAATTTGGCTCATACATCTATATCTCTAGCGCGCTTTTCTGCGAAATGATTTCCCAGTACATGATCTTGAAAGTCCAGGTACCTCAGGCGTGGCCCATCAGCCGGCCCCAATTCTTAATAAGAATTCCAGGCTAAGCCATAGATTTAAGCTAAGCTGCAAGCATATAGAGAGGTGTATGGGATGAGGCATTTTAGGTCGGAATCTTGTATTTCAGATAGAATTAGGTTAGCAGAGCAGTCCGTCAAGGATATAGCCAGAGTTAACAAAATCGCCTGTTTAACCTACATTTTCTATCATATCTTTAAACATACTTCGGAGGGCACTTTGATTTGTATTCTGCATTAAAATATCCATCTCCGAGGAATAGTGCACAAATGTTGCTCGAGCACATATTCTACTACCAAACTGCCCTAATGGCTGAAGAGCTAGATGAATCTGCGATCACAACCAAGCCAGTTTATTCATTATTATGAGAAGAGAATATTTCATCGTGTACAAGAATTAAGTAAACTCGATTTGGTAAGATATATCTTGTAAAACGCCGCAAGTCCCTCGCAATGCACAAATCGTTCTGAAAAAGTAGAATTTAAAACCAGTGGGAGCATTGCCGGTCCTTGCAAATCAAATAATTTACCCAACCTCTTTTGTTCCATTTGATACCCGCCAGAAACATCGCAAGTCTATCTATGAATTCCTACAAGAAAGCCTTTTCGTGAAAATCGTGATTTACCACCGTATCGTTGGTGCTCTAGATGTCTGCGCAAAGGTGCGAGGAAAATCAGCCATTGGCATGCCATATTCCGTGACTCCTAGGCTTCATGCCTCGAACCACGATATTTTGTATGTAATTGGTGTCGCACTAAACCGAATGAATGAATGTGTGTATAAATAAATCAGAGAACGTGGAAGTACTTCTACATACGCCCCGTAGCAGAAGTTCAAGTCTTGGATCGAAGTTTCAATCAAACGCTCATAGATCAATCACCCGGTAATGAGGTCTGGGAAAGCACGGAATGATCTTTTCTTCATGGCGTGACCAGGAAGCGAAAGGATCGAGTATAGATCGGAAGCACTTCAGCGGCTATTCATCGATAGACCCTGGAAGGCTCCGTTGAGCCACGCGTTGCCAGAAGCCCCGAGGCCGTTCCCTTGCCGGCTGAAATCACTTCCTTCGTGAGTGGGAGTCGCGCCGTGAGGCGATGGAAATCGTGCAGGTATGGCATAATCTGCCGTTGGAGGGAATGAAGAGTAGGAATCCACAGGCTGAAGTCCACTTGCGAGATAGGCTCCTGACGGTCCGACGTTTCTCGGAGCCCCACCGAATGGGCCATAACCATATGTATAAGCCGAAGGCTGGAAAGCAGTCGGTGGTACTGAGGCTCTGTCTAGTGCAGACGCATATGGTTGTGGAAACCCCCCTTGATAGGCTCTGCTCGCTTGGGGATTTGCGCCATATGTGGAGTCTGGCTGCTGCGAACGTCGGTCATTCTGTGTGCCGCGACTGACACTTACAGCGCCAGGTCCAATACCGCTGGGTGCTTGAAGGCCTAGGGAAGGACTCGCGAACGAAGCCGGGTTGATTGCAGACATCCAAATTCTGGTTTTGTAGACCTTGAAAAGGTCGGTGACGAGAGAATTGAAATTGATGTAGGCATCGGCGAAATAGTAGAAGGTCAATTTCTTCCAATCCCTGTTCGATTTAGTCTTCCGAATTCTTCTTCATGTGCACGTAATTTGACTTACATTTGGAATTCAGCATCCAGAATCTCCATGTGCAAGCCATGTTCCTTGACCTTTTGCATGCACACACGCTTGGCCTTGGCCTCATTGCCCTCTTTATCTCTCAACGCTTGGATTTCGTGATTTTGTGCAAGTCGTTTGATAATCTTGGGTTTGATCTCTCCAGGATTGGCTTCTTGCATTCCATGCTGGTTGGGCGGGCCCATACCACCAACAGCACTGCCTTGCAAGCCGTTGGATGCTGCCATCAGTCCAGCCCCTGTGCCGTCCGAATTACCGGCTGCACCTTGTGAGTACATCATGAGCCATTTGTAATGCTCTTCAGCATAGTGCTCCTTCATGTCCTTGGCAGTAGCCCAATCAATGTTATCGCGAGCCACCGTGCCAAGATCTGTTCCCCGATCTGCTTCAACAATCACGAGGTCTCCTGGCTTAACAGAAAGTCCAGTGCCTTCCTGAACGTAGAACACATCTGCTCGAGAACACTTAAAAAGGACGATATACAGTAGCTGATTATGTCTGGGCTGTGGAACACCGTACATACCACGATGTGGGGACGAGGAACGTCCGCCAGCGTAAGGATTCTGCATTCCGAATGAGGCATATGCTGAGTTTGGAAACACAGAATTATTGTATGCATCTGCGTTGCGAGGTAAAGTCGCAGGTCCGCCGAAATATGAAGCTGCTTCAAAGCGTTGGTGTGAATAAGATGCTCTCATAGATGCTTCCTCCAGACTCTGACCATTGTTTGGATCTGAAAGAGACATCCGACGGGTGATAGCAGAAGTTTGCTCACCATGATCATTCAATGAGAAGCCATTTGCCTCAGCGTACCGCCCAGAGAAGTCCTTCGGAGAAAGGACATCTTGAGCATTCACATCATGAGAAGATAGAGGCTCTCCAACCGAGCTCACCGATCCCTGTCGAGTTGGAACGTCGGCGAATGAGTGCCGTCTACTTTGAGGGATGTCCGCTAGACCACCGAACCCCAGCGAGCTTTGCCAGTACGCTTTCTTGACGTTTTCCAGCTTACGATTCTCCAGGGAAGTGTAGGGGGACAACCTATTACCTTGGCCTGCAGCATACTCACTCATGCGTCTCGCCAACGAGCCTTTGTTGGCCATTTCTTGGAGTTCATTGACCTCATCAAGCTCATCGATAGCAAAATCCGACTCCTCGGGGACGGAATCTTGGAAGCTGTATCCATTATGGATCCCAAATGCATTCGTTGTTGATGCCCGGGGCCTAAGTCGTGAGTTGTGGTACTGTTGATGCTGCTGGCGCAAAAGAGCATTCTCCCTAGCAAGCATTTCTACCATTTTTGACTCGTTAGATTGCAGTTGCACTCCATGATTGGAGCCATTAGTACTGTCGTCGTCATCGTCTTCGACTTCCTTGACTTTGCCTAACCCACCATCACTAGACATTTCACTAAGCATACTAGGCCGAGATGGGCGATGCTGGAGGCCAGAGTGCTGTAATGGTCGGCCACGTCCTGTGAATGTCGAAGCAGCGGCAGAACCAGGACCTGCTACAGAAGGCTCAGGATCCAACTGACCAACAGAATAAGACTGCGATCGGTACGTCTTTGGTGTTGGGTGTAAAGGGATCGCGAAAGGAATCGTGGTATTGGAAGCCTGATCTCGCGACAGGGGGCTTTGCAACCCATTGTCACACGAGAAGAAGACATTTCCGCCAGAATTTGAAGGATACACAGATGTGGGAGATGGCAAAACCTCTGTCAGTCTCGAAGGAGGTTCTTTCCGTGACTCACTATTCCAGATGCCACCTCCCCAGGGAAATGAAGACGACGCAGGATGTCCACGGCCAGGCCCAGCAGTTGCTTGTGCAGTATGCGAACCCCAGGTGCCAGACTCCGCAGACGGTGTGCTAGGATGTGAGGTGGTTGGGGACATGGTGCTGCTGGCAAAAGAGCTTTTACGTGGTTGAGTACTTGATTGTGAAGTATCATTCAACCAGGATGCTCGTCGGGCTGGCTTCTGCGGCGGCACAGTTTGCTGCAGAAGATCCTGTCGGTGATTATCAGCTTCGTCGTCAGAACTGGCGAGAGCTTCGGAATCCGGAGTAGAACGCCTTGCGTTAAATTTGTCTAACAGTATTGAAGGATTGCTTGAGGTCATGGAAGAAGCAGTAGAGTGTCCGCCTTTGCTACCGCTCGAGATGTTCTTCAATCCGTTTGAACTCATTTTCAGCCAGTCTCTCTGATCGAGCACTTATTAAGACAAGATCAGAACTCGACAAGTATTTCTGGTTGTTGTACTGTCAATGCACCTCGATGGTGTCAAGTATCGATTCAACCAAATACTACAAATAACCTGAAGGGCAAAATATGCTGGTGTATAGGCCCATAGAGTTTCTACTACAACGTGCCGGTTAGCGAATGCACGGAATATACATATACTGCAAGATGAAAATTTTAGGACCAGCTGCACAAAGAGAGCATCACAGAAGCAAAATTGGTGCCCAGGCAATCAGCTTTTTGACGCCTCGTGCCCCGGCCACTGCTACGGCGATCAACAACAAAGTACTAGGCACCTCTCAAACTGCGATCAAGCTTCCAAGAGACCGGTTTATGGATGCCAGCACATGAATGTACCTCGGATCGTCCCAATGTTCAGTTGTCCTGCTGGACAGGAAAAAACACAGTGTGAACGTACCACCAAGAGGCTCAATGAGCTTATAATATTGATTGAATGGAGGGATTTATATTGACCTATGTAGAAGGAACGAGTTAGCAATAGATCAAAAACTAGAAGAAAGCTTCTATCCCAAATGTGGGATCAGGGAAGAGGGGTATCATACGCGATCGTGAATGATACCAGTCGCCTGATGTTGTAGAATTTCGCACGACGTTTCTTTGTCGCAATTGTGCAGGTCAGGTCTCCCACTACTGTAGTACCATCAAGAAACGTGCACAGCCCAGACTTCCTCGACGGAGAATTAAATAGTGGTACAGGAGCTGCGCTTTGCTGCGACCGTGTGAAGAAGCTCTGTTGCCCAGCCTATTCGTGACCCATTGTTGGATGGATATGCACAAAGGGCGAAAATATCACATCCACGCCACCTATAAAATGAAGGCGATGGGTGCAGGAGGGCGAAAAAAGAAGAAGGAGAGGCAAGTATATGAGGGAAATGTGTACAAAGCTTTCTCGAGGGAGTTGCGGCGGTGTTTCGAGGATGGATGGTTGGTCGTGAGGGGGTCGTATGGAGGGTCGTATGAGGGCGCAGGTTCGTTCTGGGCTTCCCCGCACCTTTAAGTTGCAGGGACTTTCTCACGAGGAACAAGCGTAATGGGATTGGGCTGCAGATCTTGAGAGTGCAGCAGTGTCGAGGAGGCGCTCGCGGAGATTGCGTCAGTCGGAGGATGATCGTGAAGATGGGCAGTGGTCGAGTTGAGGAATATAAGGCGGGCAGGACAGATACTGGGTGAGGTCTTTGAAACCAGCCGTCTGGGTGAGGAAGGAGAATGAGACGAGAGGTCAAGTCGGGCAGGGTAGGGCAAGGCAAGAAGGTAGCGTGCGGTGCGAGGACAGACAACACGGGAATGGAGTGGAATGGGGAACAGACCAAGGCTAGTGTTGCTCAAAACTGGGGAACTGGCGTTTCTGCCATTCGTCTGGGATGCTGCAGCTGGATTCAGCCTAACGCGCCGGACTTGCAAGGTCATGAGGAACTCGGGAGTATGAGAGTCGTCTAAGGAGGGCTAGTTCGTGGGTTCACGCAAGGCCAGGGCAGATGTTGGTTGCGGGCGACGTTCTGGACTTACCAGTGGAGGGAGGCAGATTGGTGTCCCCGACCGGCAGACACAGCACGCGGCGGGACGAGCGGGCACGCTGGCGATGGAGACAACCGATGAATCCATCTCTCGTCCATGGCATCGACATCTGGAATTCAGCCGTCGTGCGCTGAAGCCCGGCTGGCCCTGGTCCCATGTCGTACGCAACAAGAAAAGTCCGTGGCGGGATCTGCTCCATAGTGCGGAAGGGTATCAAAAGTGCCTTGGAGATGCTTGTCGACCCCCGTCCCCCTGAAGACGCCATGGCTCGCCGCTTCTAGCCCCCTTGTCGGGCGACTCTATCGTCGTGCGTCTGAGCCAGTGCTGACCACGATCTCTTTGTGCCTATGTACACCACCGAGCAATCCGTGATGCTTTGGCTAATGGCTCGGCTCCCCTCGTGCCAGCTGGGCCAGCCGGAGGCCTCGTTGAGGTCAGATCTGCTTATGTGTGGCGAGAGCCGTGACACAAGCCCCAACCCACAGTGCGGATTGCGGGGGAAGAGAGTTCGATACCTCCCAACTCCGCGTTTCCAGTCAGAGCCGCTGATACCTTGCTTTGACTGAATGCTCCTCCTCATGTGCCCTTTGCCTGCCCTCGATGCCGACCGCGATGCTGTCGCTGTTGCTGCGCTTGTCGCGACGATTGTACCCAATGCGTCGCGCCATCCGTTGTGCTGTGCTTCTCGCACGTGTTGCTCCCAACGCTTCCGGCAGAGATGCCTTGTTGAAGGCTCTGAGGCGCGTCGCTTCCCTCCTCCTCATTTGTGGCAACGCCTTTGACCAGGATATCCCAGCGAGGCCCTTCATCCGCGAGTCTTCTCTGACTGGCCGGTGGCATGTTTCCAGACCCTCGCAACCCCTCAGTGTAGGCGACTCCATCGCACTGCCGTTGCCCTTTCGATTGGATAATTAGATCATGGAGGATGATTCTGGCTGGAGTGGAGAGATCAAAGCTCATGCCGTATGCAGTGGAGATCAGTGGGAGAACAGAAGGACCCAAGGCAGTGCTCCATTCGCTGCAAGTGCTCCTCGTGATCCATCAGTACCGTCAGGATGCCAATCATGTACGGAGACAGCAATCACGGCCATTGCGAGATCGTGCCTCATGAGTCTGTCTACGAACTGCCGTCCATTGTTACTGGCTCAAACTCGTACGGTACTCACCGATCGGAAGTCGCTCCAAGCTGCCGATAATGATTCACATTAAGTTAGCTAGGGCGAGGGGGGGGTAAGCTCGGGACAACCTGTGCAATTGCAATTTTTCACAGTACAGTATGATGAGACTGCACAAGACTTGCTGAATGGTCAACAGGATTAAGCTGACGACAATCACAACCATGCAATGGCAGCTCTCTCAATTAGCATAGAATTATTCGTCATCGTCGTCGTCGTCCTTATTGATACAAGTCATATTTTCTAGTTGGTTGGGTATCAAAATCGCCTGCTGGGCCCACGTCTAATCTTTTGTACAATCCACACTGCTATTCTTGCAGGCCAGGTAGATGAAGAATTACCAAAATCCAGGACTTTAACCAGCTATTGTATCCAAGCTACCTTTGCCAACGGTCGATGCGATAGCATCGGGGCCCTTTTGTTGCTTTAACTTCTCTTCAAATTTTGCAAATTCCTGCATGGCAATCTCTTCCTCTTGATCGAGGACTTGAACAACACCCTTCACCTCTTCGATCTGTAAAGAATTGTCAGCAGCGCTCAATTCGCTCTGGTCTCATACAATACTCACATAGTGCATCAGCATGCCCTCAATTCCATTTTTGAGCGTGACAGTGCTCGAATCGCAAGTCCGGCAGGCACCTCGGAGCTTCAAAAGAACATTTCCGTCTTCGAACCCTCGGAACTCGATATCACCACCATCCTCCTGAATGGCTGGCCGAATTCGTGTCTCCAGAAGTTCTTTGATCATTCCAACAACCTCACTGTCATTCTCGTTGTAGCTCAGACTGTCCTCCTCAAGTCCTTCTTGTCCGCCCTCTCCCGACCCGCTTGCTGAAGTGTTGACAATCTGAGCACCAGAAGTGACCGCTTCTGTGATGAGACTGAAGACTTCTGGCTTGACGTGAGCCCAGTTAATATCGGCTGCTTTAGTGACTGTAATGAAGTCTGCTCCATAAAACACGGCGGTTATTCCATCAATATTCATTAGCTGTGCAGCAAGTGGAGACGGATACGGAGGCGAAATCGTTGATCTGGGATTGAGATATTCAATGAATGGTGATGAGAGCCCTTCGGGCAGTATCGGATGGTTTGGTAGGAACTTGAGGGCATCTGGGTTTGGGGTATTTTCGGTCTGAATGAAGATGCTCCTGCTACCTCCAACAGCCACGGGCTTAAGCATGGTGGACGGCTGGTGCAGAGGTTGCAGCGTCGGCCTCGTTCTTGAACTTGAAGCCGTCATGGAAGGAAGCCGAGTGCTTTGGTGAATGCATCTTCTTGCGCTGGACACTGGCATTGACGGCTTCACCGTGCGAAGTTTGCGAAGAAGCTGAGCTACTTGCCTTGAAGTTCCGTTGACTGCCATTTTGGTATGGGGATTGAATGTTCTGTGAAATATCATTTGTAAAGGAAAGAGAGAGGGTTGTGGCAATCGCAGACGTCTTTTGAGCCTTTGTAATCACAAGGCTGCTGAGTGGATGATCTTAAATCGCCAATGACGTGAACCGAGCTCACGAGAAAGGCTGAAGAAAAAAAGCGGAACTCCTGAAGCCTTTCGCGCGCCCTTATCAAAACCTCTATTGATCCAAACAATACTTATCTGCCTTTTTAACTCCTCTATTAATTCGACGTCTTTGCTGCTCGACATATTTCACCACTCGCATTAATATCAACTCCAGGATGTCCCTTCCAGAGTGTGAAGATGAGGAACCTAAAGTTCCAGCAGTTGCAAAGCTTTGCGGCGTGTGTAACATGAAAGAATCTAAGTACAAATGCACACGGTGCTTTCTTCCATAGTAAGTCTTCTAACCTGAAGACAATCAAAGCTCTGCGACAGATTACTTACTTCTCGTTCCAAGCTGCTCCGTAACGTGTTCCACGAAGCATCGCGCATCTCATCCTGCCATAGACACGACGCCCGCTGCGACTCCCGAATTACTTCCTGCGGCCAACTCAAACAGGCCATCCGCCAATGCTTCTGCTGGCACCAAAGGATATCGAGATCCTTTTACTGCACTGGATGACTCAGAACAATTGAAGGAATTATTCAAGATGTTTCCAAATCTTTCGAAGCAGCTTAACGAGGTCTACTCTGCAACCTTACCACCCCTCGATACCGACGAGCCCATTGGTCTTGCAGTGGGAAATTATAAGAAAGGACCCCGTCGGGAGGTTTGGAACCGGGACAAAGGCACACAAAATGGGATTCAAGCCCTTTGCAGAGCCAGAGAAACTTATGGCAGAGACGGCGAAGGAGTCCGCGAGTTTTCCCGGCTGGTTCTCCAAATCGTCTCAGGTGAAGACAACAACGCTGCTGTAGAGCTCATCGAAAAGGAGATCGCGGAGGAAAATGCCAAAATCATTCAGCAGTTGCTTGAGGCCAATTCGTAACGACGGCTAAATGAGGGCTGGCCTTATCACAATCATCGATTTTTCTCAAGACGAAAAGCTGCCAAAGCATTCATTCATGGGATTAAGGATTCGCCTATCCGTTCTGGCTCCGTCGAGAGAAGCAATTCCTACGTAAGAATTCTTCTCCACGTGTATACAGGATATCTTGCAGACGAAATCCTGGACATTTCATCTAGAGCCACTGATCACATATCACTATGAGATACGCTAGTGAAGTAATTCACATAGGACGAGGCGATATGGCAACATGGGCTTGTGGAGAAATGTCAGAATGCAATGCCCTATTGCTAGGACTTTAGTCATCAAAATGGGCTAGAATTTCCCACCACTATACCGGCGGCAATTCCCAAATATAAGTATTGTTGAACACTGGTACTCCCTCCAAGCATCTTGACCATAATATTCCACAGAGACAAAGTCATTGCCAAGTTCTGAAATATATCAGCTTGGATGCCATCTAAAGCGAGAGAGGAATTTCCCTCTGCTCGCCTTGTTATCTAGTGTAGAGACGTTTTGGCATGCATTCGGTGTCGGGGTACCCTCATCAGCTGTTGGTTTTTCTCTTCTTCCCTTCATAATCCAGACCGAGTCTCTCTTCCGCGAGAATGGGCCTCCTCGCTCTTTGGTTTTCCTTCTGGTCTCAGAATCATCGTCATTATCGTCTTTTTGGAGCCAGTCGTTTTGGTGAAATGGCTTGAGCTTTTGCTTATTACGGATCAGAGGCGTGTCATCGTCCTCCAATTGCAGATCGCCTGTACTCAAAGGCCTAGGTACCCGGGAATGAATCCTTCCATTCTGAGTGGCAAGAATACCGGTTTCAAAAGTCCGCTGTGGTGCTCTGTAGACGTCGCGATCAGCATCCACCTCGACAGCCTTTTCCATATATTGCGTCCATTGGAACTGGTTTCTGCTCCTCAGGTTTTCTTGCTTGATCACGACCTGGTCCTGAGCGATCGAACGCTGCAGCCCAACCAGAGGTTGGCCGGTATGTGGATCGTCAAGGCTAAAATTCTTGACCTGTTCTTGAAGCACTATCTGAGAAAGCCTATGGATTTTCCGTGGCTTGTCTTGCGTGGTTGTTCTAGCAAAAGACGACGCCGCGACCTTGGGCACATGGTGATATGGTTCTTGTTTCTGCGAAGTTGCTGCGGCCGCTGCTTTACTTGCTCGACGTTCTGACCGCAGTCTCTTCTGCTCTTTGAGATGTGCCTCCAACCGGCGGCTCAGCTCAGAAGGGTCAAACGGCTCTCCATTCTTGGTTCGATGTTTCCCCGCTTTGGGATCACGAAGAGGATGGGTCATAGACCGGGAAGGCTTTATCTGATAGGAATTAGATTGATGTCGAGGAGGAACTTGGGCAGGCAAAATTGGCGTGTACGCACCTCAGGTCTCTCGAGGACCAGACCGCCATTGTTGACCATGACCATGGTCACGACTAACGTCCTTGCTCAATAAAAATGGTTTATAAAGCTGCAAACCGCGAAAGCACTTGCTCGAAATGCAGACGAGAATAAAAGTCTAAATGGTGACGCGACCTGCCGTTGCTTCCGAATTTTAGAGCCCCAGAACAGAACCGGGAACGGTGCAGATAATATACGGACGACAGCTGCTCCCTTCGCGCTTGTCAAGTTTTCCAGGGGAAGAAATGACTTCGAGGGGTGCTCGCGGCCGCTGGCCGACATGAAGCCACAGATAACGAAGCTATACCCCAGATGGCACGGTAGGTCCAAGCAAAAAAGGCCGATACCTCCTAGGTTGAAATGGGGTCATCCGTGAAGCGCCATCGGCAGAAACAGGAGCCAACGCTCCTGATCCGACTCGCTCGGCCGATTACTGTCATTACCTCTACCAGGAGTTGCAGCCCTTCCCGAGAGTATCTGGCCAGATGCGATCAGACGAACATCTCCATGTGCATATCCAATAATCTCCACTCCGGCCATGGCAGAGTGTGAGTTTGCGCATTTGTGTCGGGTCCTGCGCGTGTACCGTTTTGCTCATCTGATGTAGCTGTGCCCTGGTTAACCGAGGAGTTCCATGCTACTGACTGCCCTGCCGTACGGATATGCAGGTTCATCGACCTGGCGAGGTCATGTATAGTACCTTGGGTTTGTTGTAACAACTCCAGCCGAAGAGGTCGGTCTGTTATAGGCACCGTTCGCATGGGTCCCGTCAGTAACCCTTTCTGGCTGTGCTAGTCATTGCTGCACCCTGCTTCGGGCGCCATCTGCCACCACCACTACTACCGCTAGCCCTGCCATTCATGCTTTGCTTTACAACTATCGTGAGGGTAGTGCCTAACAAGATTACCTTTTGCTCCCGTGCCGAATGCGGCTATGATTTTGCGGAACGCCGCTGTGCGCCATGAAAAGCTGAAATTTCAAAGGGAGCAGCTGAGGATTGCCATCCTCGAGCAGAGAGACAGTGGATCCTCTTCTCCCCTTCAAGCTCGCGTGATGCATCTACTGTAGCTCCATACACATTCTGTAATCTTGGCTAGCATACCAAACTTTAGACGTCGGCACTCAGCCCAAAATCAAATGGAATATTGACCCTAACATACAGGATGGCTACAGGGTCTAGAGGCTCACGATCTTAATTTATGTGCTTGGTTGTTCCATGTACTTTGATATATCCCAAGGGAGACGTGCGGTGTGGCGCTTGGGGAAAGCATGGAGATTCGTGGAGAATCCTGGTCAGGGCCAACGGAGTCCTTTCTCCATCATGTAACAACCGCAGTTCGTCCCGAGATGATCATCATCACAATCCAAACCTTGAAGAAAGTGGTCCCTGTCCTAAAAGCCGCAAATCGTGTTGTTGCATGGCTGTGGGGTCCTACAGGCCGGGGCACTGCGAGGCGTGGAAATGGTAACTCGATTCTCTACCCTCCCTGACCAAAGCAGCATCACCGGCATCGAGTGAGTAAATGATGCCGAATCCGGACACAACGTGCAATCGCCGGCGCTTGATCTGTCGCTGATGCAGGAAGCTGCCAAAGGCAGGACTTGTCCGGCAAGCACGCAGGACCACAGACAGTACCAGCGAGACTTGTGCCTTTGCTCGCTGTGATCTTCTCTTGTCGGTGAGGATGGTGATTCACGTGCGACCCTCGGTGATTCTTAAGGGCTTGTATACTGGTTACCGTGTTCGATACCTCCCTCCCGCTGGAGCATCTGAGCCTGCCTTGTCCAATCGATTCGACGCGTGCCACGGCCGTGACGAAGAGGGTGGCATCATCCACTCAGATGCTCTGCTCTGGCTCTCACCACTCCTAGACTGGCTGGGCATTCTTCGAGCAGATCAATGGCAATGGAAGCTCAATCATAAACACAATGAAAGCTCACCGCAATAGCAGCCTTGACTTGATCCTCGTCCTTTCGTTGTGAGCCGTGTGGTGACATCGACCCTGTCCAGTAAGACGAAGACGCCGCCGCTACACCGCAGTCAATACTTTCAGCACGTGGAATATCTTGCGCCTTCAAGCTGGACCGCCATCTGATCGAGGCTGTCGGTTTCAAGGGTCTTCGGTATAGTAGCTACTTCACCAGATAAGTGAACAGTATGTCCGGATCTTCTAATAGGGTTTGACGTTGAAAGCTTGAGGCTTGAGCCTAGAAGCTGGAGCTCGTTTGGGTCGGTTGGGCAGCGACCCTGTACTCCACGCGATGGACGACGTGATACTTCGCAACAAGTCGAAGCCCACAAGGAATTCGATTGCGATCCCCGAGACGCGAGCATCACGCTCTTCCTCAACCCTTTCCTCCTTCTTCTCTCCTCCGTCCTCTCCGAACACTCCCACTTCGACGACCACTGCTTCTCCTTCCTTCTTTCCTCGACCCCGACCCCGAGATTCGCGACCATCACCTTCGCGAGTAATTTCTGCCCCTCAACTCCCTGCCAGTGCCACAACCGTTGTCTCCCCCCAAGGTCTTATCGATGGATACGACCCCCGAGAGTCCATAGTCTCCATCGAAGACGACCCTTTTTTCAGGAACTACAACTACCAACCAATCGATGAGCTCGGGTCTGCGACATACTCTGGCCGACTTGACGAAGGGCGCTCCACCGAACCACCCAGCTCCTCTAGCCGGAGTCTATCTGTCAAAGAGACCAAGCACATAACCGTAGGTGCCTCAGAATTTCTCTACGTTGCATTGAAGCTGCGGTAGAGAATATTTGACTGAGCTCTCAACTACACAGCTCCCCACGAGAAACGCGATGGCGGACATCAATATAGCGGTGATTGGAAGTGGCGGGGTGGGCAAGAGTACCCTAATACAACGCGCTCTGGGCCTGCGGGCAATTCCAGCAAACTTTGTCTCGAGTCAGCGCATGCCGGTAGAAGGTGTGGTATATATGGTCAACTTGATCGAGCTGGATCTCGAATCCTTCGACATTGATCCAGACCGACGATTTCAGTGGCCCAAGCAGATCGGTGGTCACGCTGTACCCCGAATTGACGGAGCACTACTGTTGTACGATGTCATGAATAGAGAGAGCATCGCTGAACTGCCCCAGACCTTAAGTAAGTAATGCACATGTGAATATGCAATTGGTTCCAGAACTGGACTGACGACCCAGACGCGCTGGTGAATTCATCTATGCCTACAATTCTAGTTTCTTGCAAATGCGACAATCCTGAAAGCAGTCGCCAAATCGATGTGGAAAGCATGGAGTCGGCATGTCTTTCTAGCGTGGAAGCTGTGAAAACTGCTGCCAATGTCCCAGAGACCGCACGAAATTGCCTCTCCACTATGCTGAAAGCTATCATGGTCAGCAGAAATAGTGAGTTCGAACCCTCCTCTCTTCCTCGAGGACGCGCAAGTTAGACACAGGTTTGCCTCAATGCAGCACCTCCCACATTTCTGCGCCTGGTCTATGACCTTTGCCTTTAATACCACATATGAGTTTGAGCTCCAACACCAAGACGTTTCATTACAGGTTCTGAATTGCAGCCCAACTCAAGACAACTGGTACCTGAACCTGCAGCTGACATGGTTTTTAGCTAGCGGAGGCTCTGTATCTAAGCCAGTTGGAGCTCGACGCAGAGCTATATCGTCAGCAAACCTGGAGAAGCCTTTGGATCCAGCCATTGCTAGGCCTTTGAGCCAACAATCAAAACACAGCCGCGCAAGCTCAGAATTTTCAATGGTCAAAGGCCTCCCTTCACCACCCTTGCCATCCCCTCGTGGCCAAACTCCTCGACACCAGGCTGGGAGAACAAACTTGCACCAATTCACAATCCCCGACCCTCATGACGCACCTCCACTATCAGCCCATCCAGCTTTCCGCCAAGATAACTTTCAAGATTCCTCAGAATCTAGTGCAAGTTCTATCTTCCCCCAAACATCCAGTCCTGCCATACCATCACCCGGATATGGAAAGACACTAGAAGACTCTCTTGTAGAATCAGAGGCAACTGACGGTGATTCTCCCTATCGATACTCAGATGACGTACCTATACTGCAGCGCGGTGAAGATGGCTTCTTTGATAAGCCTGCTAAGGTGGCAGGGGTTACATTTGATGAGCTCGTGGAGCGCCTCTTGAGTCAAAATATGACTCGTGCTGATCGAAACTTCTCGGACATTTTCCTCTGCTTGTACAGGAAATTTGCAGCACCTGGCGAGCTTTTCGCCGCAATCTTACTAAGGTTGGAACATATTGCGGATGATAAGAACATACATTATCTAACCCGCACTGCAACACAGCTCCGCATCATTGCTGTGGTTGCCAAGTGGGTATCCAATTATCCAGGTGATTTTGCCAGTCCGACTACCAGTCGAAATCTCAATGCTTTCATCAACCATCTTTCTTGTGAGCCAGTCTTTGCAGCTGCAGCGCAAGAAATGCGAATACAACTGCAATCACGAGTCGTAGTGGATGATGACACGGGTTGGGCCAGGACAGATGCAGATGTTGAGAATGAGATGAATAGTGCTGCAGAGTCCTCCCCTTCGTCTCCACCACCTCCAAAGGCCAGTATTCTCAGTGGCCTTGACAACGATATTGGTAATCTTGACCTCAACGAAGAATCCACCGAAGAAGAAATTGCCCGGAAAGAATCTACAACGGAATCAGCCTCCTCCGCACGTGCAGCATCACCTACTTATTCCATCACACCATCATTTCACACCGTGGAGGATTATGAGAAGGAGGCTGCTACTATGGTTCCGCGAAAGACATTGCCACTTACGAAATTTCGATATCATATCTTCATGGACACCCCAGAAGATGATGTCGCTGACGAAATGACCCGCATAGATTGGGTCATGTTTTCCTCGATTCGCTTACGAGATCTCGTCCGCCATGTGAGTCTTCCACTAGAGATCAAAGAAAAATCTAAGAACCTAGCCAACGTCAATCGCATGATCAATCACTTCAACCACGTAGCCAAATGGGTCGCAAATATGATACTGATGAGGGATAAAGCTAAGCATAGAGCACAAATGTTGGAAAAGTTCATGACAATAGCTTTGAAGCTTCGTCAGCTGAATAATTACAACAGTCTCGCGGCGGTATTGGCCGGCATCAATGGCAGTGCCATCTATCGTCTTAACCAGACTCGGGCTCTGGTTCCAGCGGAAGTACACAAGCGCTTTTACAGACTTGTCATGCTTATGTCTCCGCAAAAGAGTCATTTTTCTTACCGTTTGGCTTGGGAGAATTCTTCCCTACCACGGATTCCGTTCATACCCCTTACTCGGCGAGATCTGGTCTCCGCAGAGGAAGGTAGCAGAACATTTGTTGGAGTCACTGGCGATCGAATCAACTGGAAAAAGTTCGAGGTTCTGTCTGAGGTCATTTTGCCCATCATGAAGAGCCAGGTGGTCCCTTACCCCAATCTCCAAAAGCATGACATTGCTCGAGAACTTATTCTCGATTGTAGGATGCCTACAGATGATGAGGTATGTCTAGAAATGTGAACCTCCCCGAAGAGATACTTACCTCATTCTAGGAGATCTATCAGCGAAGTGTTCAGCTAGAAAGTTCATCCGGCTCCGTCGAGCCTGGGAAGAAGAAGTTCCCCTGGTTCAAACCTTAAAACAATATGATTTACTTTACCTCACAACCTCCGAGTGGGGAGGATAAATGTCCTACAGGGTTTTCCTGTTCCCTTCATGTCGAGCGCAAGTTACACATAAGTTTCGGTGTTGTCATTCTGGCGTTTCTCGACACGGTGCGCATACCCCTTTTGTTGATATGGTGTAGAAATTTTGAATTAGTCGGGAAACTGATTCCCCGACATGATGGTCTTATGGAGTTAGAGCTGCTGGAAGGCTTTGGTGGAGGACTTTGTGCACTTTTTCAAAAGCGCCATGTAGACAAACCATGGACCGTCATATGGACAGGAGCAGGACAGGATTCTTTGATGTATAATCGTATGCTATATATTTAGTTTGGAGCTGGATGTAGTATTTACCTGGGGTGTTTATTGCCCATCATCCTTTTCGGGCACCATCAACTACATGTCCACAACTAGATGCCCGTGGTGATACCTCAACTCGATTTATTACATGACTTGATTTTGATTTCCCGTGCTGGAAGGCCTACAAAGAATTACAAATTCCGAACTCTAAGCTGAATCATATCCTCGACGCTCATCATCACCAACTCCAGTACCATTACACGCTTGAGTACCCACGGTAGCTCGACCCCAGAGCTAAATACCCAAAAGCGCCGTCGTCGGATATGATCGACATGCTGTCAACTTGTGTGCACCACCACGCGGCGTCGAAGCCCTTCCTCTTTAATGCCAGCCCCATCAGCACACGATACGACAAGTGTAACCGTATCCCGTCAGATCAATACCAGTCATGTCCGTCCTCGCCGAGTTTCTTCCCTTTGGGATTCAGGGATAAGATGCGTTGCCCCGGGATGTGATCATCGGTATAGTAAGCTTCGAAGGTGCCCGCGATCGAACGGTGGCCAATCTTCTGGAAAGAATCATATCCTGCCAAGTCACCATTGATCGCAGCCCATTCGGCTGCATAGGGTGACTTCTCATCCCCGAGATCACTCCACCTCGTCACGACGATCGCCCGGTTGAAGGACTTCGTCGCTCGGTCCTCGACGAGCTTGATCTCCACCAGAAACTCCGTCGGACATTCGGTACAGCGCCGCATGGGCTTACACTTGGAGCACAAGCTCACGAGCGTATGGGCATGCGGGACACTTCCGGTCAATGTGTCCTTGAACTTGTTCCCGATCGCCTGCGGTCCGGCCTCGCTCCGCGGTACCGGAATGTGATCCAGGGCGCACTTGCAGATATTCATCAGCTCGCCGTCGCGCCAGTGGGCGCAGACGGAAAAGTAGGGACTGTAGTCTTCTCGCGAGTACAGAAGGTTGCGCTTCGCTACCATGGGGAGTGCTGGGGCGGCTGCTCGTGTGCTCACAACCCGGAAGTACAGCCGTCCGTTGGATATGTGATAGCGCGTCACATGGGACCATTCATCCTGTACCCAGCGCCGGGAAAGGGATTCTGCCGTCACTCCATGTGCCGGCGTGTATTTCCAAGCACGGATGGCGAGTTGGAGAAAGCCGTAGGGGAAGAACCGGCCCGGCGTGATGCGAATCCGTGGTGCTTTGCTGAAGGCATTGGGACAATCGAACAACGGATTAAGTACCGTGGGGCCTTTCAGCCGCTCCTGACCGTATTGTATGCGACGGTGGTATCTCGCGCAGGGAAAGCAGAAGAGGTGCTTCGGATACCGTATGTCCAGGGTGATCAGGAATTTGATCCTCTCCTCGTGATTCTCAGGGCGACTCAGGTCTCTCCATGCGGCGGACCCCAGGAAACGCAGAAGAGGCTTGCTGGCAAAGGCGAGACTTGCAACCTCAGCAAGAGACAAGTAACTTGCAATCTTCTGCCACAGCGCTGGTGTCAAGCTACTGATCATGCGCTCCCCTGGAAACTTCTTCCCAAGTGCTTCTCCCGGCAGGACGATATCCCAATCAAAGGAACCCCGAGGACCGAGACTGTGCAGCATCTCAGTGGGTTCATCTCGGCGCTCGCCCCTCTGGGTGTCGACATTGGCATTCCGCTCTCGATACTTCTCATTGTGAGCTTGGAGCGGAGTAACGCCACTGTTGCTGCTGATGCTGTTTTGCTTGACGATGAATTCCTCGGTATATTGTGGCGGGAGGGCTTTCTTCAACCGCTGGCGTGAGGCCTTGGGTCTTAAGGCGTTGGCGAAGCGAGCCTTGAGGCCTGGTTTGGGCGCGTCGGGGGTTGTCATGGTGTCGAGTGAAGATATTCCGAACTCTTGGCCAGGGGTTTTAGCGAGTCAAGTGGTTCGTTTCTTGCTTCCTCTCTCTTTGGCCTTTGATGGCTGGAGGGTTTCGTGCTCCAATATTGCCAGCGTCACCAATTGGTGATGCTGAGATAAGGTGGTGCTCTCGGGGATAGAAGGAAGGGCTGGGTTGGAAGATCAATAGAGAAAGGTGAATCAATAAGGAAGTCTTGTTAACACAACCGGTGTCGGCATGTTCAGCGATCTCACGACATCAATGAAGGAAGTAGTCTCAAAGGTACATATAGAAGAGAAGGCGGTGCTGTGAGAGTTGAGCTTAGTTGAGCTGAGCTCCTCCACCAACTTGCTGAATACTCGGAATGCCGGCCGCTAAATGTGCATGCAGTGTTGTTGCCGTGCTGGTGAAGGGATTGCCGCTTACTAAGACGATGTTGCTAGAGTGGCACCACCAAGTCTATTGCCGAGTGTCCGTCTCCTGTCTACATATATCGCTGTCTACATCCTGCCAATCTGCCGGACATTTCTGAGATGCTTTGCTATCCAACATGCGCGGTTTTGTTTCTGTTCGTCGTCTCGTCTCCCTGGAACTACCTGCCTTCATGAGGGTCTCACCGGAGTGTTAGCCTTCCGGACCAGGGCGAGGTCCTCCTCACTCCATCCCGCCTTCGTCAAGATCTTCCAGAGGATGTCATTCTTAGCCGCAGCATACTCCCCCATGTTTTGGAAGTCTCTCGCAGTCAGTTCCTTCTTTAACGCGCCGTATTCTTCTCGGAGACTTGCGTCGTGCAACAATGTCTTCTTCACGTCCAAGTGGTTCCTCAGCGCGAGACAGCCATCAATCATCGCATAAGTGTTCATTCGCATCTCGTCCGATGCCGTGCCATGTTCTCCCCAGGCAGCATCGTACTGACCAAACCCTGGCTGCCGAAACTGGAATCTGCCCGGCACGTTCACCTCTCCACAGTCAAAATAGCCAGCCTGCACTAGGGCTTGGCGAAGGGCGGGCAGCATCTCGGGCGTGACGATGATGTCGATGTCCAAGACTGGCTTCGCGTCAAGACCGGGAATCGAGGTGCTGCCGACGTGTTCTATGGACATGTACGGTGCCTCGCTCAGGATGCTTTCGAGCGAAGCCTTGGCGGATTGGAATTTGGTACTCCAGGTAGGATTGTGTGGTGCGATGTGGACCTTCATGATCACCGCCGGGCACGGAGAACGTAACTAATACTAGATTCTTAAGCGGTGCTGAGTTGTCACAGCGGCAATGTCCAACTCGAGGAATCGAGGTCGGGGTATGAAAAGCCTTCCAGCGCGTTCAATCCTCTCGGCCGATCAGACCCAAGGTTCGGTGGGGCATGAAGCCTTCCTTCACTGAGCAGAAGTAGTAGGGGACTTGGGACGGAGCTGATGATGTTTAAACAACGAGCAACGCGCAGAGGGCGGAACTGTGCCGCTCGCTTCAGCCGTGACAATAGGAGAGGCTTGCGTGGGGAGGTGCGCAGTATTGGCGCTGTACAGTACTGTACAGTACTATCGGAGAGCAGCACGTCATATCTTCTCACGGTCATGTTTCGGTGCAGCACCGTCCCTTACCTTACCACTCCAGCCGCTGCAGGTCGAGAGGGGCAACGCGATGGAAATGGCCACTGATCAGTCTTGGGCCGTAATATCTGTCAGGTGATCCGATCCTGTACGATGCTTCTGAACTGTGTACTGTTGGGTTAGATTAGATTAGATAGAGCGGGATGGGAGGGAAGACAAACTCAAAAGGGGCAAAGATCGGGTGGAAGGGCACCGGTTGGATGCTCGGCCGGTGGCATCGAAGACGGCCGGCAGGGGTCCGATGTCTCCCACACCCAGAAATGCCCGACCAGCATTTTTATCCGGCTGTTGCATCGTCGTTCAGCTTGGCTTGCTGCTCTGCTCACCAGTGGCCGGACGCGTAACCAGGAATCA
This sequence comes from Coleophoma crateriformis, assembly GCA_003369635.1. Lineage (NCBI taxonomy): Eukaryota > Fungi > Ascomycota > Leotiomycetes > Helotiales > Dermateaceae > Coleophoma > Coleophoma crateriformis. The sequence goes on from PDLN01000009.1 coordinate 122,890, forward strand.
CCAAATGGGCATCTTGTGTGGGGCGGCCGTCTGCAATCCTCATGGCCTTGGCCTTGGCATCTTGGCAGCGCGAAGAGAGAGATGAGATGAGGCTGTCCGCCGTATCGACCCACGGATATTCGGCAGCGGCGAGGATGGTCCAGCACAATGGTTGGCACATGCCATGGTCAATAGCAGTGGCCAATAATAACGGTCATTAATAATGGTCAATAATGTTGCATCGGCCGTACCACGCCGGCCTCAATTCCCTCCGCCCATTCGCAGTCCTTGCACCCGCCTCAAATTGCGCACAATAATGCATATAATCATCCATCCATCATCCATCATCCATCATCCATCATCCCATGTCGTGTCACAACCTCCGGCCACCGACCACCGACCTTTTCTTGCCTGGTCCCTGTTCCTTGTCCGTTGCCGGCGTTTCTGCTTTGGATGGCGACGATCATTCTTCTTGGTTCTTCGTCTCCCCCACTATCATTGTTGTTAGCTTATCATAGACACCACCTACCTCTGTACACTGCCACTGGTTGCCCCCTTCCTTGGCTCTCTATACGATGCCACAGGTACTGGAGCATCTCCGATTAGATCCAATCCATGTCATCGCGACCGAATTCAATCTCTTCGCAGACTGGCCCACGTAACCCTATTTTATGCCTTGGCCTTCTGGAACCATGAGGCCCATTGGTCACCATGGTTGGTCTTGAATGGACCCTCCATCGCAGCGATACCTCGTACCTGACCGTACCAGCGGTGCCTTTCATACGACCACCCGACCTCTTTCCCATCCTATCCATGCTCATTCGATGCCCGCCCTCCTTGACGTGCCAATTCTCTTGAGTCTCCATATGCCAATCTTCCCTCTCCTTTAACTCCGCTTCCGTTTCCCAATGGCGGGCCCTTTTTTATTTTTGTCTTCATCGCTCTTCCATCCCGAGGGTCCTCCTCACCTATCTCACCCTTCTCTGCCCTGCCCTTCCCGACAGCAAACGGCGATGAAGCAGGCTGTTCGGTGCGCTGACTATACACCACAATGAGGACTTCCATGGCCGGTCTGCTGCTGCTGTGGCCTTTAGCTGCCCATGCGCTTTCGTGGAGTGCCTACGACCTGGGCTTGTACGGCATCTCACCCACCCAACACTATGTCTCAACCGCCTTCACTTCCCCTCAGATGAACATTCTGCAATGGGATGCCAGATGCGAACGGGACGGCGCATATGTTCTCATCAGCCCGCGCGGGTATCAGGTTGAGAATCCTGGGCCCATTATGTTGGACAACAGAGGAAATCTTGTCTGGACGGAAACCCGATTTGGTCAGGTCACAAATCTGCAGGTCCAGCAGTATCGCGGCGAGAGCTATCTGACCTTCTGGGCCGGCGCGAGTTACGGCCCTCATTCCAACGGCTCCTACTACATGGTCGGTGCTCCACTCTAAAGCTCTAGAGGATTACGGATGCTAACATGTAGGCTAGTTGGATTCCGCTTACGAGATCGCTAAGAAGGTTGACGCCGTCGGCCCTGATGTCGCTGGTGATCTTCATGAATTCAAGATTACCGATAACAACACGGCGCTAATGACCATATACCAAGACCACGAGGTGGCATGCTCCAGGCTGGGTATAGACTCGTCATCGTCGTGTTGGATCAACGACGGACTTTTCCAAGAGGTGGATATTGAGACTGGAGACCTGATTTTCCAATGGCGGGCTTCGGATCACGTCAAGATCAGTGACTCTTACAAAGGCCGCGGGAGCGAGGGAACCTCGAAAGAGAATTCCTACGATTATTTCCATATCAATAGCGTGCACAAGGATCCGCTGGGTAATTATTATATTTCCTCCCGGTACATGTTTACAGTATACTGCATTAGCCCTGCCGGTGATATTCTGTGGTACCTTGGTGGGAAGAACAATAATTTCACCGATCTATCGGGAGGCTACGCGACCAATTTTGCCTACCAGCACCATGCCAATTGGCATGAGAACAACACCTTTACCATCTTCGACAACAATGGAAACAACGTGTTCCACAATCCATCCGAATTTAGTCGTGGCATGACTATCTCACTCGATCTTACGGCGATGACCGCCACGCTTCTCCGTACCTACGTACATCCCGACCGGATATTGGCCATTTCGCAGGGCTCCACCCAGCAACTCCCCGATAGCGGTAACGTTTTTGTGGGGTGGGGAAATTCTCCAGCCTATACCGAATTTACGGGCGAGGGCGAGGTTCTATGCAATGTCCATTATGGAGCGGGGCTTTTCTTCGAGTTGATAGACCTTGGGTGGGTGAAATCTTACCGGTCGTTCAAAGGCCAGTGGATTGGAAAACCGAAAACTCGACCAGATATCAAAGTCGTTGGTGGCCAAGTATATGTGAGCTGGAACGGAGCGACGGAATTAGCTGGGTGGCGACTGCAGAGTGCAGCCTCTGCAGATGCCACTGATGAGGATTTTGAAGATGTGGACGAGTTGCCTCGGGAAACATTCGAGACAGCTTTTGTTTTGGGAGATGTGGAAGGAGCGTTTTTTCGCGCTGCTGCACTGGACAAGTCTGGAGCGGTGTTGGGCTACACGAACGTGACCCAGAGCACACCTGAACCGACCGTAGTAAGTGACGGCCCGTACATGACCCCGCGCCCCAACTCTAACCACGTAAAACAGACTCCCTTCTTATCCATTATATTTCTTGCTCTATTCCTGCTTGGGTTTTTCCTGGTTGTTCGAAGGTATCGATCCACCATATCGCGACAATTGTGGAAGATCTCGAGCTCTAGGAAAATCTCACCGCAGCAATATGAGCTTCTCAATTCAGACGAGGAGCCGAATATACGTGGCTGAAATTAGGCCCTTGCTTGTTTGTTTGTTTTAGAAATGAAAAATAGATCAATTCGTACATTGCTGTATCGCATATGCTATTTGTAAATGCCGGTTGAGTGTCTGAAATGATCTCTTGTGTTGAAGCTGACAGTTGGGTTAGCCCAGACGAAATAAATCCCATCTCTTCGCGTGCTATTCTGGGCCGATCCTACATGCACTGCTCGCTTAGCGCGCCGGCCATCGCGTGTACCAGACCGGTAGGTGGTGGTTGGGTGTGCTAAAGGCGAAGGCCGAGCTAGGAGCCGTCCCAAAGTAAAGGATCTAGAAAGTGGTGTTGTATTCAATGGGGAACCGTCATATTTGCGGTCAAGAAATTCTACTATTACACACCGAAGAGGGGAGGGGGGGGCAAAAGGAGCTATGAACATAGTCTTCGTCTCACATCCCAGCTCGTTTTTACTCCACAGCCGTGTCCGGCTCCGAGAGACCAAAAGCTCAGCTAGGAAAACGCCAGTGTCATACGTGAGCTCATCAGCAGATTCATGCTATAGAATATTTCTTCCGCTACGCCTCACACTCATCGTCATCAGTAGCAGCAGCAACAGTCGCGGCGGCAGCTCGTGTAGATGCAGATGCGGACGCGACCTGAGTCACTGTTGAGAGGGAAGAAGTCTTTGCGGCCTTAGTGGCAAGTGTTATCGCTGATGATATGGACGAGGTCTTTGCAGCCTTGGTGGCCAACGTGGTCGCTGACGATGTAGAGTAGGATGACTTGGAGCTGGCACTCAGGGAGACTGAACTCGGGCCCGATGCTTGTGCTGAGGAGCCAAGCTTTCCGATGCCGGCATTGGCAACGACGTAGGAAGCCACATCAGTTGCTGCGCTGATGGCCACGGCAGGCTCTTTAGCACTCACCAGGGCGTTGAGTGTGGTTTGGTTGGTCATCGACTGCGGTGTCAAGCTTCCCGAGTTCAGTACGATATTCTCGTAGCAAGTCCGGCCAAGGGTAGTAGAACATGCCGAGCTGGTGGTCGCGTTCACGACGAACACACCAGCGGACTCGCCTTCCAAGGCCGTCTTGACGTCGTCAAAAACATTGCCTTCAACCAAAACGCTCGAGTCGACCGTCACGGAAAAGGCGTGTCCGGTGTTGTTGGACCAATAGTTGTTGAAGAAGTGCCACGTCGATGGATATCCGATATCTGGCGATCGTCCCGACGTGTCGTGGAGCCAGTTGTTGTAGAAGCTCACTTTGTCATTCAGTCCCAGACAGAGATTCGTCCAGTAATGATGACCATCGCAGGATGCTGACCAGCTGGTTTGACCATCGAACTCGGTACTGGAAATGGTAACCCTCCCGTCTGCTGCTGTTAGCTTCGTTGACCAACTTGGGGTTGAGCTCGCTTACTTGAATTGAATCCCATGGAGATCATCTGCCGGCCTACGAGGGAGACCTTGACATGGTCGAGCCAGATGAGATCCGTATCATCCATGTAGATGGCGTCTCCTCCCCAGATGTATTACGGGTTGATGTCCGTGATGTGTACATTTTGCACAATGATATTCGTGTTGCCGTTGACAAATCGTAAGCCCTGGCCTCGGATAACTGCGCCGTCACCAACCCCGACAATGGATTTGTTAGACAACAAGCGCTGTGCTTGGAAAGTCAGGAATGAAGAAGAAACTGAACAGAATGACAGTGGACTAGGCTCGAGCGATAGAGGGAGATGTCTCGATGAGAGCAGCGGGGAGGATAGAGCACCTTTTGTGCCTTAAGGGAGATCATGTTCTTGATGGACCTAGTCCTCTTGAACTTCAGCATCGACTGCACAAGAATACCGGCGCGGGCTTTCTACGGTGATGGTCCCAAAGAACTATCTTCTGTGCGAGTCCCGGCGGAGCGATTCCCGGCGGAGCATTTGCCCCAAGCAGCCAACATTTGGGAATCGAGTGCTGTTTCGTAACGTGCCAATGCTCTGCCAGCTCCCAACCCGATATCCAGGAGATTCCAGTGTTCTGCATAAAGGTCGGCGGCGGAGAAGCGAGGTTCTGTTCGTATAAGCATAATAAGCGACCCCTTTTCGGACTCTCGGCCCGGGGTCATCTCAGAAAGATCCATCGGGCCGGTTCTAAGGCGTCATCTTGTGCTTCTCGTGCTCTCCAAAAGTTGAACCGCAGCGTGTACGAACTCATTACAAAATCTGGATCGTTCTTGGCAGCCCCTCTTTGGTCTTGGGCAAACATCTGTGGATATACTACTTCGATGGTTCGGATATGCCTGGCTTGTCGTTCTTCAGACTTAGTGGGGGTTGGCTGTGGTTGGTGTGAAGTCCAGTTGTCAAACCCTAGCAATTGGTATCATTATGGCATATTGTGCGGAGTGAGTTCTGTGACATGTTTAATTCTGGATTTGATCATATGCATTGTATCTATGATGGTTCTCATTCTTCCCTCGTTCTGGTCTATCTTCGGTCATAGGGGGCTTCACCTGAGGCGCCATCTTCTACCATCGGCCAAAGTCCTCGAACTGCATGATAAAGCCAAGCAAGTTCCAGTCAGATTTCACTTTATTTGAGAGCAGGTCCTCCTGCCGATGCCCGTACCCTGAGAGTCAAACACCTATGACAGTGTCACAGACATGATGACTAACCCACTACTAAGGATCTAGCTCGAGGAGCTAACACAGATGTTAAGGATCGCAGAACACATGAGTTACTATTACTGAGAATTATTCGAATTACGGTGGTAGGAGAGGGAAACCTCCAGAATAACCTCACATATACTTACAGATTGCGTTACCTACAACTCTTCGAACACAGTGACTATAAGATAGAATGATTCCCAGTGTGTGCCGAGGTGCCCCGGATCTCAAGTGCGGAACCCGGCTGCGTATCGGAATGCCAGCCGAAAGCCACCTTCGTCGACGCCCGACCTCCGCAGAAAACCCTCCGTAGAAGAGACACTGCGACGATCGAAAGGCCCTATGGAGATTTGGTGACGATAAATCCACTCGTAAAGGATGTGAAAAAGGCCAATTGGGTACAGCGGTTGGAGCAACTCTTTTTCGCAACTCTACATCTGGATGAGTAGTTCAATCGTTGAGTTGAGATCTGTGGAGGATCGACGGAGCTCGTAGAATATCTATTTACCCGGCAGTCTCCCAATGCAGAATGCAGTCCGCATTGTCTGTGGCGAATACTAATGGCGCCATGCTACTGTTTTCTATCGTCGATCAGAAGGCATCCAGTAGGTACAGACATAGGCAATGTGACTAAACCTTCTCAGATGTACGGATGCATTTCCTTGCATTGATACTCGGACCATAGACCTGAGAGTCGTACTGTAGAAGAACTCTTCGACTTACACCAAGACCAATATTTCTAATCGTAGAAAAAAAGAAAATGCATATTCATATATCTCTAGATCACGGTTCTGTAAGCGTCCCTGCCAATATAGTCTCTGCTGCGCGTACTTAGGACAATCCTGGACCCACCCCCAAAGTCCCAAAGATTTCTCAATAAGTTGCTGTACCTCACAGAAGCGGTGGCAAGCCCAGCTGTGCTGCGTCTTATCTTGACCTGCAAGATTAAAAACAGTGGGGAGAAACACACCAGATAGCCGTATGGATACATATAAGCAGTCCGGACAGCATGAACCAAAAGGCTACTCATGCAAGAATCAGAATCTGGAAGATGTTATTCTCGACGAGTCTGATAAGACCTGGCCGGCAGCAGACCGGCGAGGATCCGCGCCACCCCGTCCGCCATGCTGTACCAGATCCTCGTGCGATGTCTTCGGGCGAGATCTGCTATCGCAAAGGTATGCAGTATGCAAGCAGAGGATCAATCATCCAAGCCTGCAGCTCAGGAGCTCCTATCAGCGCATTCTTATCTTTTATGGCCAAAAAGAACGAGCTGGAGCATCGTTCCACGTTACATCTCGGACACCACCCACTTTTACGACCGGGCACTTGGTGCTTTTGTGCTTTCCTGTAGGCAGGTGATAAGGATGCAAATGGGATAGAGCCGGCCTGGCGCTTATCCTTGTAACGTAGTACCGGGGGAAGCAGAATGTCCATGGCCCAAGGATGCAGATTCGTTGGCTACTCCGAGACTGCGCTCTGGCGACTGGGGACCATCCACTTTTCACCCCTCGCTCGCGGGGTCGCTTGCCGATAACTTATAGCCTGGACTTTACCCACGGCTCTGCGTCCTGTTCTCTTGCAGACGTGCTTTGCTTAGCAACTCGCGCGTGCTTGGGATATTCTACAGTCCAGCCATCATGTCCGGAACGGTAGAAATCATTGACGATGAGGTCGCGCCGGCCAAGGCGGATCCGGAGAAGGCCCATGCCAGAGCGACATCCGAGCAGATTGGCGACCAGATCCCGCACGAGATGCTGGACGAACTGGCTCCCAACGGCGAAAAGGAGTACATCCTGGACAAAATCAACACCATGACCGAGGAGGAAGCCATTGCCATCATCCAAGAGTCCGTCGCGTTTCATGCCGACGATTGGAACTTCCCCACGGACATGCGAGAGCGCATGAAGCGACTCCTACAAGGGCCAAAACTCTATGGTGAATTCTACGACCGTGATTTGCGAATCGATGCCACCATGATGCGATACTCGTCGCCGTATCCTGGGGTGCGGGCCGTCGCGGAGCCCTTAGACAACACCAACGTGCCGGTGGAGACCATCCGAGCCTACTTTCTGGGCATCGGCTGGGCCGTCATTGGGACGTTCATGGCGACTTTCTTCAACAGTCGTTTCCCGTCCATCTCGCTGGGCGGTTCGGTGATCCAGATCTTCTTGTATCCCTGCGCCAAATTTCTCGAGTTCGTCCTCCCCGACTGGGGCTTGACAATCATGGGCACGCGGCACTCGCTGAATCCGGGTCCGTGGACATTTAAGGAACAGATGTTTGCGACCATCACCTACAACATTGCCATCTACACGACCAACAGCTACGGCATGATTCTGGTGCAGAAAATGCCCGTCTTCTATGGTACGATTAGATTCCTCTCCCCATTCCTCTCTAGCCTGATTACTGACTGCTGTCTAGGTTTGGAATTCGTCAATTTCAGGTACCAGCTATGCTTAACGCTCTTCGTCCAGCTGATGGGCATGGGCTTTGCCGGCTACCTCCGACGGTTCAGTGTGTACCCTGTGAAGGCCCTCTGGCCGACTATTCTCCCGACTATTGCAATGAATCGAGCTCTGACGCGAGCTGAGCCGAAGGAGAAGGAGAACATTTACGGGTGGACCATCTCAAGATACAAATTCTTCCTCGTCTGTTTTATCGCCATGTTCTTCTATTACTGGCTGCCCGGTTATCTCTTCACAGCCCTGGCCACATTTAACTGGATGACCTGGATCGCCCCTAAGAACTTCACCCTCGCAATCTTGACCGGATCCAGCCTAGGATTAGGCCTGTTTAACCCCGTCACCACATTTGATTGGAACACTGCGACTTCAAGTTACGCAGCCCTTAGCCAGCCCTTCTTTGCAACCTTCACCATGTACATTGGTAGCATCATCGGTGGTTGTATCATTCTGGGAATCTATTACACCAACATGTACAACACCGCCTACCTTCCCATTAACTCGTCCGCGGCGTTCGCTAACGATGGTACCTCTTACAATGCATCCAAAGTAGTGGTCAACAACAAACTCAACGAATCACTCTATCAGCAATATTCACCTCCATTCTATTCGGCAGGCTACGTCCTTACTGTCGGAGCCAATTTTGCCTTCTACCCGGTTTATTTCTTATACATTATGGGCAACCAGTGGAGTACAGTGTCGACGGCATACGTTGACTTCTACAAGGGGCTACGGTACGGCAAGGGCAACTATGAGGGAACCATGGATGTGCACAGCCGACTCATGTCCAAGTACAAAGAAGTTCCTGATTGGTGGTTCCTGCTGATCCTGCTTGCTGCTATTGTTGTGTCGATTGTCTTCCTCGAGGTATACCCACTCAACACTCCAGTTTGGCTCACATTCTTGATGATTGGAATCAATCTTGTGTTTGCCGTCCCTCTCTCCTTCTTGTCGGCAACAACCGGCACCAACCTGGGCCTGGGAGCGCTCATTGAGATTATCACTGGTTTCGTACTGCCCAACAACCCGAATGCCTTCCTGTTCGGCCAAACTCTGGGCAGTTGGGCTTTGGCAGGCTATGGAGACAATTACGTACAAGATCAAAAGATGGCACACTACTGCAAGATTGCTCCCAGGGCTGTTTTCCGCAGTCAGATTGGGACGATTATTATCACCTGTTTCGTTGCAGTGGGCACACAAGACTTCATTTTGAACAATGTTCAAGGTCTTTGCACGTCCACGCAGCCTAGTAGATTTACTTGTGCCAACGATGGTTATCCTTTGTATGCCAGTTCTCTCATGTGGGGTTTGCTCGGGTCTGACCGAATGTTCAACGCCTTGTACCCGCTTTTCAAGTGGTGTTTCCTCATTGGTGCAGGTATTGCCATTGCTTTCCTGGTTGGGCAGGGTTATGGACCAAAATACCTACCAGGTGTGAAAGAAAAGTTGAGACTGAAGCTCAAGCCCGACACGTTTGCGCTCCTGGATAGAACACTGTTCCCCTTTGTTGCCTCACTACTCTGGCTGAATCCTATTTTGGTCATTCAGGGAATCCAGCACTGGGCACCATCTAACATGTCTTACAAAACTCCAGGCATAATACTATCCTTCATCTTTATGTATTGGCTTCCTCGACATCGGCTGGCATGGTGGGAAAAGTACAATTATGTGCTTTCGGCTGCCTTAACTGCTGGACTGGCTGTTAGTGCTCTTATCATGTTCTTCGCGGTTGGGTACAATCCCAAGAGCTTGCACTGGTGGGGAAACCAGGTGAGCTCCGCTGGAGTCGATGGATCCAGTCAAGGATTATACCCAATTCCTGCAAGAGGGTACTTTGGCCCTGAAAAGGGAAGCTTCCCATAGTTGTTAATTTTGATTTAGCTGTGTTTGCCATCAGATGATATCGTATCTAGTGCTAGTAAATACAGGAAATAGATTGAAACAGCATGCCACCTATATAAGTACCGACGATCTGTATGATCCATGCAACTATTGAAGAATCCCCAGACTTTCCTGGACCCTTTGTAGGAGAATAGTTAATGGCCTGGTATATTTACCTTCTGTGTTGGCAATTGCACGATGGTAGGTCGACTCAGCAAATAGGGGCTTGGTTCAGTAAGCGATAAGCGACGAGGATAATTACAGCGGCAAATACTTAATCCGGCCGGCATCGCCCGAGCTAAGAAATTTATCGATGCTCATGGTCGTCGAGCGAAGATGATCCCAATGAAATTTCACAGCATCATCAAGACCGCACAACATCACACAACCGCACCATGATTCAAAGAGCTATCATTAGACAAACGCGAGCGCTTGGCTCCTGTGTACGGTCCACACCCACCCGATCTTTAGCACGACCTCAATTCCGCCCTGCAAACATATCTCTGGCTCGGCCGGCAGCTGCAAGATGGTATGCCACTGAGCCAGAGGCTGAAGCCAAGAAGTCTGAGGGAGACAAGGTAGCTGCTGAGGCCGAAGACCCAGTGAAGAAGGAACTGGAGGCAAAGAACAAGGAGATTATCGAGCTGAAGGTTCGCCACTACTGAGCTCGCTGCTCGCCCGCCCGTTATTGATTTACAAGCTTACACCGTCCCAAACTTAGGATCGATACCTCCGATCCGTAGCTGAGTTCCGAAACCTGCAAGAGCGTACCAAGCGTGAAATGCAGTCCGCGAAAGACTTCGCCATCCAAAAGTTCGCCAAGGACTTGGTTGAGAGCATCGACAACCTCGACCGAGCACTGTCGACGGTGCCAGAGGAGAAGCTGAAGGCCCCAGAAAAGACTGGCGATCTCCAAGACTTGGTTGCTCTTCACGATGGACTGAAGATGACGGAGGGTATTCTGATGTCGACTCTGAAGAAGCACGGCTTGGAGCGGTTCGACCCCAGCGTTGAGGGCGAGAAATTCAACCCTAACGAGCATGAAGCGACTTTCATGACGCCAATGGCTGACAAGGAGGATAACACCGTGTTCCTCACACAACAAAAGGGGTTCAAGCTCAATGGCCGAGTGTTGAGAGCAGCCAAGGTCGGAGTTGTCAAGAACTCATAGATCTTTACTCATTTAGACGGGTTGGTTACGTGTCTGGGATGAACATACTTGTACGATGAAAAGGGGTTGTCTTGGGAACTAAGGGCGTTCGGTCGTCTTGTATGTCTGTAAAAATAACTGCTCCTCTCTCTGGCGGTGCGATGGGAATGCATTGTATAGCGACGGCGGTGATGAACAACGCGTCAAACTCATTTCATAGCTGGCAAGCGCGGGAGTTACTTCCACGGTCTCTAATGTACAAATGGATCATCTGGGCACTTCATATAAGGATGAGCTCACTAGAATCTGAGTATCATTACCAGAAATGACTTCGTCATCATTGAAATGTCCTCGGCGCACACCTCGCTTTGTTTCGGATATAGTATCTGTCCAACTACAGTCGTTGACATCTTTATCACGACAAGTATCCCGGAGAAAATATACAGAATTATCACGGTAATCCTCGGCCTTAAACCGTTCTCTCACACATACAACTGAAAGCTGGTTCTAACCATACCATCGACCAAAGCAAGCCCAGGAAGGCAGGTACCAGGACCAAAACAGCTCCCTCCAGATCGAATAAAGCTGTTTTGTCAAAACCAACCCCAGCTGCTATCGTTTACCAGACTAGGGAGGCTCTCTCTTCACGCGACACGGTCCCGGAGAGCTAAGGCTCTGGCGCTGGAAATCGTATCCATTAGTCAACTTGCAATTTTTCAAGGAGAACCGCCCTCTCGTTCTCGAGACTCTCTATCTCGGCAGCAGCTCTCATTATCTCCTCTTTCATTATCTCATTTGTTTCGTGAATGCGATTGGTGTCATGGATGACCGTTTCCTCTTGCTCTTCTAGCATCTGCAGGTATTCATACCGCTTAGATTCTCTGTAAATCGCTTCTAGTGCTGCTTCCAAATCAGCCTTTTCCTGTTCTCGCTTTTTAACTCGTTCTCGGAGGAAGGCAACGCTCCGGCTGAGGTCTTTGCGCTTTGCAAATACTTCGTCGAGTGTGGCTGTGACTCTCTTGTATTCCTCATATGCAGGGAAGAATTCTTCTTGGAGTTGAGCCATTCGCTGTTTATATGACTCCCATAGCACTGCCCCGCTGGCCTTATCCTTCCCAGTAGCAAGGGCTTCTATTGCAGCTTCCTGTTCCATTGTCAGCTGTTCATATTCATATCGAGGTCAGACAGCAAAGTGCGTACCGATGAGACAAGTCTGATAGTTCTGGCACCTTCTGCAAGGCTCGAATGCCGGCGCTGGGTATGTCCAAAAGCAGCTCTTTCAAGCCCGATGTTGACAAGGGGTTGCGACCGGGAAAATGTAGAGGGTCTGAGAGACATGTTAATACCTAAGGTTGTTAGATACATGATCTTTCGGCTTCGCATATGGACCCTACCTTGTGGGGACCAGAGAGGACTGGGATTTGAATCTACTTCATATGATCCTGACAGAGGAGTTCCTGTCTCCAGGTCCCATTGGAGACGAGGCCTTTCTAATTTCTTAGGTGACGGAGTACCTCTTATCCTTTTAAATCGTTGCGGCGACTATTTGATGAATCAGTAAATGCAAGAGCAGATTTCGAGCCTTCAAGGAGACACAGCGTTAAGAGAGACGTTGCCATGATACTTGAGATAGATCTGCTTACTTGTGGTAACATTTCCGTATCTTCCTCTACATAGCGAGAGCCTCTGACAGCACCTGTAGCCCAGCAGAGGAACGAATATGGATCAATGTCAGTTCTAGTCGGGTCTCTTGGGTCGCCTTCGTCGTCTGAAAGGTAGTCAACCATGTACTGAAAGTTCTCGTCCTCCTCTTCCTCGCTAAGGATGCGTGGTCCTGGAGCTTCATTTGCAAGAAGGTGTAGAGCGGATGGGGGTATGTGGCCTAGTTCGTCCAGACGACCGTCTCCACTGGAAGCGTCAGGATCTATCCACGAGCTTTGTCGTTTGTATTGCCATCGATGCCGGTATTGTTTACAAGTTAACGCCTTGCGAGCTTGGTCGTAGCTTTGGAATTTGCAGCAATCAATAGAGTTAGCTCGTCGAGCAAAGTCTCGGGATTCAGCACCCGTTCTCCAATCCTGCCCTTCGAATTGCTGGGGTTTTGATCTCATGGAAGCATGAGTGTACACCATCATCGTTCCTTGTGGTATTCTATCGCCATTCTCGCCAAATTCGTTAGAAGACCGTCGGAAGTGTGATGGCAGAGTCCAGTACCACTCGTCTGGGAAAAGGTGTGGTGCCGCAGGATTCCAGTTTGGGTCTTGTACAATTCTCAAACATTCGGCTTTCCACAGCGGACCTCCATGGTCTCGTAGCTCGCCTCTCATGTCGGCATAGGCTGTCAGCATATTTGAGGTCATGAAAACATACGCTTCAGTCGTGTTGCAGTGTTCAGGCGACACGGGCACCAAAGTACTAGTGACTGCTATGGCTGGTTTCTTAGGGGCTTGCTCGTATGATGCAGTGGGAGAATTGACAGCCGATACAGGTTGTGTTGTGTGTTGTACTGGAATGTATTGCCCTGATGAGATTCGATCTACCATTCGTCGTACTGTAGGGCGATGCTGGAAAGGGCCTACAGAAATTTTGTTTTCTGTATGATGATTTCTGGTGGTTTGAGGCAATCTTAGGCCATTAGAGTCTAGCTTGTCGTCCATGCGATCGATGATGAAGGGGGTGCGATGGAGAAGTGGCTCAAGAGCTCTGAGAGCAAACCTCGATACAGCTGTATCAGAAGAAAGTGAAACGAAGCTACCACCGAGAAGCTACTCGTCTTGATATGGTCATAAGCTGAGGTTAAGTAACAGCCCGGTATAAATACTGGGGAGGCTGCCATTAGATGACAAGACTAGGGTGTTGATAGTGGGCGATTTGGAGGACCTTCAATGGAGCCATTCATTATAAGACTAGCAGAGGAGTGCGAGTTGCATCCAGGGTGAACCAGCACATAGGCAATCTGCGCACGATGGATTTAAACCTTTCAGAGCAGTTTAACAGTCTTCCGCTCATTCAACTTCGAACTTGAAGAGCTATTTCCTTAGCTGGTCTATATGAACCCCCCCCCCCATCTAACATGGGTGGACGATGGAAAACATAGTTGACCGCGCTCCGAGACTTCCAGAATGCTAGAAGCATCGCTAGAAGTCCAAAAGCTAACAAGGAAAAAAGAGTATACCACAGAAATAGGATGAAAGGGGAACTTTGAACATTGGAATATAAGACGTCCACTTGAGTGAGTGAGTGAGAACGGGCACAATACACAAATCTCAAAGGACGGACGCGTTGTGCAACACTATCTTCATTCAGCCCTTTGCAGATGCATTATCTCCGACAAGGCAGCCCAAAGTAGCTTCCTCGTGGCTTCTTGGCTATAAAACACCGACGACACTGACCGACGAAGAATGAACAAAGTAGAGGAAACCAAACCATAACAACGAAGGGTAGTCTAAGCACGGAATAATATAAGTCCGGAAGACCAGTGAACGTGATACAGGTCCTATAGGAGCAAAGATTCCTCAACTTCAGCTTCAGGGTGAAGACTTCCAACACAAGCTCTTCTATTCTAGCCATATAGGAGCTGTGTGAAGCCTCACTAAATCCTCACCAACTGACAAAATGTCCGCGTCATCAACCTCAACACCCACGTCTCGCAAATCAAGAGGGACAAACTCGAAACCTACCTCTTCACGAAGCACACCCAAGTTCACAGCACGACAACAAGATGCCCAAGCGCGGAACAAGGATCCGTGGGAGGAATACTCAAGTGATGATTCAGACGAAGCATCGAATTCGCGGTCAAGATCTCGCACGTGAGTGTCGCGGATCGTATTTCTGTGTCCTACCATTTGGCTCCCCATGTTGCTCCCTCCTTTGTTACTTTGTGATCCTGATCCGACTAACAACGATACAATGTGTCTCAGCGATTCTTACGAGATGATACAAAAGCGAAGAGAAGCTGCCATAATCCTGGACAGTCCGGAGTTACTGATGATGTATGCTCAGGCTAGAGGAGATGTGAGTCGTCCTGGTCCAGAGAAGCTGCCTTTATCCATGTCTTGATGCATTCCAGAGTATTCCTGCTACGAGACTCTTTTATACCAAGCAGCTTTGTGGCTATGAGGATAAAGTTCAAGATGGGAAAGCCAAGGGTGGTAGGAAATCCATATCATGACAGTAGCCAAAGTTGACGGGGTTTGGACTGGAAAATGAGCCAGCCAGAGGAAACCAGGAGGTAATTCTGGTTAGCCTTATATTCTCAAGAGTAGTTATTAATGCTTTCATTGACTGGTTTTCCTAGAACGTATTTACGTCTTAAATACCCTATTGTATCATGCCATGTGCCTTCACCTCCGAATCCAGGCTCGATAGCAAGGCAAATGAAACCCGCAATCTAACCAATCCCATCTCGTGCGTCCATGCCAAAGCATATCTACCCATAATACCCCGAACACCAGTAACATGCAAAATCGCTCAAATCAAACTGTTTATCAAGCATACCGTACGCTTGGACCACTATATACAGGAGGCGGCTGATTTGGAGGTGGACCTGACCATCTGCCATTCGGCTGCCATCCACCACCTTGACCTTGGCCAAGATTTCGACTGCTCATTTGCGGCGGTGGTCCGCCAGGAGGAGGTCCAGAATAACCGCGGCTCGATAAGGGTGCACCTCTCCAGCCAGGCGGTGGTCTCAATGGCTTCCTAACCGCATTACGTCTTCGGTATCTGGACCAGCAGCAACTTAAGACGGCCAAGATAAACAAGCCGCCAATAACTGAAGCCAGAGCAATGACCAAAGTCTTGTTATCATGTATCCAGCTAGTGATCTCTTTTCCAACGGACGACCCGGTACAGGCACCGTTCGAGCATTTGCCACCACCTTGACAGCTGGTCCCATCCACAAAGTTTTGTTGCATAGAATAGCAAACGTTGGCGCCAAATTCAGGAGAAGCACAGGATATTTGACAGCCTGAGGAGGAGCAAGCGTAAGTATCGTTACCTTGAGTATAAGAGCCCATCAACGTTTTGCATTGGAGATCGCGAGATGTGCATTGCCCAGAAGCACAAGAAAGCGACTGGGAAGAATTTCCGCATGAGGTTCCTGGGTATGTTAGTAAACACTAGGTTTGTTTTGTCCAGGTCAGGGCGACAAACCATCTGGAGCTGTAGCATCAGTCGGACATACTGCCGCGGTCCCGCTGCACACTTCTTGTGGATCGCACACCCCTGTACTTGCGCGGCAAATGGTTCCTGAAGAGGCATATTGACAGCTCGAGGTGCAGCAATCCTCGTTGCTTGGATCACAGACTGAATTCGTGGTGAATTTACAAGTCGTCGGATTGCAGCATGAATTGCTTCCACAGCCGCTAGTGCCACCACAATCACAATCCTCGCCAGACTCTACGATACCATTACCACACTGGCTTCCAGATATTGTTGTAACATCCTTGTTAGCGCTTAAACAGCTGGTTTTTACGCTGTTTCGGCCGATTGCAGTGCATATATTCCCGATACTGCAGGCAGAGAATTTCGTGATACCACTCCCGGTACTGGGGTTCATGATAAATGCTCCACCAGCATCACACGCGCTGGCGCTTAGAGGGCAGCATTGTTGGCTCGCAACAGTCGTTCCATCTGCACAGGTTGTAGAAGTGCAGTCATGTACAGCCCCAAACGTATGACCGGTCTCGTGCGCGACGACTTGCCACTCAGTGGAGGTTCTCACGACAACGTTTGCTCCACTGACAGTCTCATTCCCCGATGAAGATGACGCAGTTGTTGATGTCGTGACACATGCTTGCCCTAGCCACGCAAGGCCGACGGCAGAACCTGTTGCACAAGTGCTAAGCAGGGTCCAATAGGCATTACTGTCTCCACGTTGCCCTCTCCATGCAGAGAAGAGGTTCAGTCGGTCCTGGATGGTAACACTATCACTGCAACCAATGTTCCACGGAGCAGATGACGATGCAGTAGCGGGACACGCGGCATCACTGATGGTCAGATTGGCCAAGCCAAGAGTGATGTTGAAGCTGTCCTCATACTGGACTGATGCAGAATTGATAACGCTGATGACGTTTTGTCGAGCTGCTGTTGCGTTGCCGAGAGCAGCAGTATATGTACAATCCGTGGCTACACCCACGAGTGCAACTTTTCGTGTTGTTGGGCATCCAGAAGTGCTGCCAATAGTTGTTGTCAAATTCACTCCAGCACTATTTCCAGAGGTAGTCCCATCAATTTGTCGGCCAAAAAGAGATTTCGTTGACAGTGATCCAAAATCCTCCCTGGGTTTGAGCATCGCGCGGAACACGGGATGTTGTAAATCTGCGTTGAACGAAAGTGCATCTGCAGAACACGAGTGCTCGTCAGAAACGGCCCTCTTCAACTCGCCATGGAGAAGGCCCTCGGCATCTTCTGTGAATCCCGTGCTAATATCAGAGTCTCTCCAGACGACCATGAACTCTTTCTCACTTTCTTCAAGCACCGGATCCAGGACATGCTTCGTATCCATGTAGTGCGTTCGAGTCTGAATATGGTGATGATCTCCATCCACTCTAAAAGCCCCCTCAAATATAGGCTCCTCCCCGTCTTGATGCACCATGATTCTGGCCCATCCCACATTCGTCCACTCAGCGCCTTCGTGATGTTGTACCCAGGCCTGGCCTTTGAACACTCGATACTCGGCCCTGTCCATCAACTCCGTACTCCTCACCGAGCCATCCGCAGCCAGATACTGAATCGTTGCACCCTCAGCAATGACATCGTGATTAGGTTTAAGCGTCAGTTTTATCCTTTGCTGGCTCGCATGCAAATCAAATGTCAGGTCGA
This sequence comes from Coleophoma crateriformis, assembly GCA_003369635.1. Lineage (NCBI taxonomy): Eukaryota > Fungi > Ascomycota > Leotiomycetes > Helotiales > Dermateaceae > Coleophoma > Coleophoma crateriformis. The sequence continues at coordinate 140,671 of PDLN01000009.1, forward strand.
AATGTGACAGAGCGTGGACTCGATGTGAAGGGGTATGAACAACAGGCGCATCGACGAGAGTGAGATAGGTCAAGGGGGATCTTTCGGTTGAGTGGGCGTCTTTAAATATAAGGTTGTTGTTAGCCAGATGTTGGGATCTCGAGGAAAGGGAGGCTGAGTAAGTGGGTGCTACATACCACCAAAGATCGCAAAGCAACAAAGACTGACCCAGAAGAAGACTGCCGTCAGGCTCCTCGAGGGATACATCCTCTCTCGCACAAGGAGACGATGACCGTCAAGAAGGAATCAGCGAACGGTCCAGCGTCCCCCTCGCGCAATCATTCACAGCTGCTGGTCGTCCGGCCGATGGGTCATGCAGGTGGGTGCCCGTCCAACAGTCCCGGGATTGCGCCTTGGTTTCTAAGTCCTCGCTGTTGGCAGCGAACACGGTCGACCAGCGAAAACGAGCGACTGACGTGTGCACTAATTAACAATAATCAAAGAATGAATGAGGGAGTTGGTAAAAGATTGCGGGTGCAGATTGTGCAGGCGGAGACCAATGCGAGAGGAGCAAGTGCACTGCGCTTAGGCTGAAGGGGCGAAGAAGGGAGGCTGCCGAGAGTGGCAGGGTCAGCTTTCCCAATTCCAAACACGAGGGTGGGAAGGGTAGTGTCGAGGTAGGACTCCAGGCTCAAGACATAGGATGGCACTCGAGATGCTCTGGGTTTCAGACGTTGGGGACTTGCAATTGTGGCCTGGGCGTTTAGAACGCAATCATTAAGGAGCAGACGCAAACGAATCCGAGGCAGCAATGACAATCGGAACTCTAAGATGAAGATAGAGACGGCACCATCGAGGCTTTAATAGGACCGGACGGCGGATAGTCAGCCTAGCCGTCAGTGAGAATCGTCGATGTTTGTGGGCGGATGGTGGTCGAGAAAGCATCCATCTCCATCTTGCCATCCATACGAGTTCAAAGGTCTTGGCTACAGTCTCGACACAACACAGCCCCCCTTGCGAGTTTTCCACAACCACAGAACACCAAAGACACCGAAGCCAGTCAGCACTGAGGCGTAAGCAAATGGCATATCTCAATTACCTTGCCATGCTCTACACAGCGCCTTTACTTTCCCTCCCCATGCCTCGCACTCTACTTCGGACGCGGAGCCTAGGAGATGATGGTGCATCAGCGTTGGGATCGCTGTCAACGATGTTTCAGAGCATGCTACCGGGCACCTTCACCCCAAGCTTCGGATGATACAAAACTTGATTGATCGAGGTCCATTCATCCTCCGCGGTCATCGGTTTCCGTGCCGCCTCATTCATTGTCTTTCGCTGAGGCGCCTATTTATGGTTAACGGGATGGTTGTTGACAAGCAACCACACCCAAGCCATCATCACATACTTCTTTAGAGGACGAGGGTCGACTGGCTTGCTGTATGTGCGAGGCCCGCTGCCCACTTACCCACCTACCCACTCTTTCTCTCCTTCCTTCACTCTATCTTCAATTCGATCCGTGACTTACTCGTGGGGTCAAGACGGCGCCCAGAGTTGACCAAAAGGTGCTTATACATGCATGCCCCTGCGTAGCTTCGACCACTTGCTTGCAGCTCCCACATCTTCGCCTTCTACAGAACACAGAGCGTGAGAGCCCATTATCCTTATGTGAGCCTTGGAATCTTGGCAGCAGATCAGCACCACGGGATCAGCCTATGAGCACCATTTCACAACGAACACCAAGACGCTAGCTTCATTACATTGCGTATACCTTCCGCAGCTGCTTCCAGCTCGCCCATCGAGGCTGTGTGCAGTTCGGGAATCAGCACTGCTCTTAGTGGGTTCCTACCCAAAGTCTGAAGTCGTTTTCGACGTTTCCACCCGTCATTAGTTGAACCCGTATTCAATATCGGTTCTGTCGGAGTTAATCGCTCACAGTCACTGCGAAAGATTGAACTGCACTTGCGGTGCAGTCTGTTACGGGCTCCAAGTATCACTTAGAGAAGGCTACAGTCAGCTGTAGACATGATTGGGTTTCGATTGAAAATGTGCTCGAACATGGAATAATATATGACTCCGGGATGAATGATACCCAGTCCTAGAAGATATCACTTGTAAACTCCGCCCACCGTATTATCTCCTTTCAAACAGTGCCCGGTGTTACTTCTTGCCCTTTGATTCATGAACTGTCTTGATAATCACATCAACCACGCCAGGTTCCGACAGCTACTTCAGGTCAGTTCTGCTCCCACCTTGGCTTTCGCACAAAATAGAAACTTACAGTTGAGGTATCACCGAGCTGATCTTCCTCTCCAGCCAGGATCTTCCGCAGAATCCGGCGCATGATCTTACCACTTCTGGTCTTGGGCAAATCAGGCACGATAAAGATGGCCTTGGGGGCTGCGAATGGACCGATACTTTTCCGGACCTGTACAATGAGCTCCTTTTTGATGGCGTCACTGACCTCGTTGCCGTCCTTGAGGGAGACGAAAGCGTTGACAGCTTGTCCAGTAAGCTCGTCATTTATGCCAACGACTGCAGCCTCAGCGACGGAGTGGTGCTCTATCAGTGCTGCCTCGATTTCTGCAGTAGAAAGTCGATGACCGCTAACATTTACAACATCATCAACACGGCCGCGGATCCAGTAGTAGCCTTCGTGGTCACGACCAGCACCATCTCCAGTGAACTACGCAGGTCAGCAAGGGAAGAAGTACAAGTCCACGCCTAGGACACTTACGTAGTAGCCAGGGTAGACGTTCAGATATGTATCCATATAACGCTTATGTGCTCCCCAGACAGTTCGAGCCATGCTTGGCCACGCCTGCTTGAAAGCCAAAACACCCTCCACGTCATTGCCGTGAATTTCCTCGCCAGAAACTGGGTCGATAATTGCAGGCTCGATGCCGAAAAAGGGCAGCGATGCGCTACCAGGCTTTGTAGGCGTGACTCCGGCTAGGGGAGTGATAACGTGTGAACCGGTCTCGGTTTGCCAGTATGTCTGTGTTGGTCAGTCAAGTTGGACTTGCTTGCGGTGTTCTCTATGCACTTACATCAACTACGTGCGCCTCCTCCTTTCCAACGGTCTCGAAATACCATTTCCACACCTCTGCAGCAATGGGTTCTCCAACTGAACCGAGGACACGAAGATGCTTCATTTCGTGCTTCACATATGAATCGCCAGCTCGCTTGAGTAATCTTAAAGCTGTTGGTGCAACGTAGAATTGCGTAACTTCGTGCTTTGCGATGACTTCCCAGTAGCGGGAGAAATCTGGATAGGCTGGAGTTCCCTCGAAAACAACGGTTGCAATACCCAGTAGCAGCGGCGCATAGACGACATAAGTGTGGCCAGTGATCCAGCCAATATCACCACCACAGAAGAACTTGTCTGAGTCGTGAATATCAAAAACGTACTTTCCGGTCATGGCGGCGCCAAGCAGATAGCCACCGGTTGTGTGCATGACACCCTTTGGTTTCCCTGTTGATCCTGAAGTATAGAGAAGGAAGAGGGGATCTTCCGAGTTCATCGGCTCTGGGGCAATGTAGGCTGGCCACTTGTCAACCTCTTCGTGCCACCACCAGTCTCGGCCCTTGGTCCATGGCACTTCTGCCCCGGTGCGTTTGTATACAAGACAGTGTGTCACATCTGGACATTGCTTAAGAGCTTCATCTACGATCTTCTTCGTTCCAATCAGCTTTCCTCCACGCTTGCCCTCGTCCGTGGTGATGACGACCTTGGATTGAGCGTCAATTACCCGGTCCCGCAGGGAATCGGAAGAAAAGCCAGCAAAAACGACAGAGTGCACAGCACCGATGCGGGCGATGGCTAAGAAAGCAATGATGGCCTCCGGAATCATGGGGAGGTAGATGGCAACAGTGTCACCCTTCTTGACACCCATCTGTTTTAGGACATTAGCTACCTTACATACTTCCCGCAGGAGCTCGCCATATGTGAGCGTTCGACCATCGCCACTCTCGTCTGCTTCGTAGATAACGGCAGGTTTGTCTGGATTCTTGATGGCGTGGCGATCAACACAGTTGTAGGAAGCATTCAATCTCCCCTCCAAGAACCAAGCATTGTCGCCATTCTTGAGCGAGCCGGTGTGAACAGTCTGGAAGTCTCGCTCCCAAGTCAGGAGTTCTCGTGCCTTCTTCCCCCAGAACTGATCGGGCTCGGTGATAGATTCTTGGTACAGTTTCTTGTACTCGTCAAGACCTAAAACAAGCCAGAGTAAGTTGGCTGATGAGAGAGTGACTCGCATCCATTTTAAGCTTACCGTCCAAGTGAGGCTTGCTGGGGTGTTCTAGGTGGGGGTCAGTCAGTGGGCAGTGCCTCGCGGGTGGGAGGGTGTCGCTGGCTTACTGTCAAACATCTTCTGCGGCGGGTCTGGGAGCCCTCAGTCAGTAACACAGTGGATCCGTTATAATTTTTTGACAGTGTCCCACTTACGGAAAGTGTCGACCTCGTGCGCCTCAGCAACCACTGGGTTGCTGGGCGCTTGAACCTGACCGTCAGACATGTTGGCGACGGTGTGCTGTCGTGACAGCAAGTGGAATTGGCAGATGGGAGAGGGCTCTGGGAGGGCGGCGGTGCGGGGTTGCGGCCGGACGAAGCTTGAAAACAGCTCGCAGCGACGACAGAGCTCGGAAAAGGTCTGGCTGGGAGGTCAAGGAAAGAAGCCGGGAGTAGGGCCTGGGTATATGTAGACGACGAGAGCACTCGGGACAGCAGAGGGCGGACGAGGGCGAGATGAGGTGCGTGAGGAGAGAGGTCGTGTGCATGGGCAGTGTATAGATATTTGTTCCTCCGGAAGAATGGAAGCTGAAGGTGCAAAGGGAAAGGCACCGATTACCGACGCTCTGATTGGCCAGCACTGCAGCTCTCCCTGCTAGCGCTGCGCTTCGGCTGCGGACTATGGGGCCACTGGGGGCTCGCAACTTGAGCTCGTCTTTGCCCCGGCTATTGGTGTGTTTGTGGCGTCGCATCAATGGTTCAAGCTCCGTTCCTATCGCCCGGACCACTCACACCTCCAGCTGCAGAACCGGCCTTGTCAAGGCGGGGGACCGTTAGCTTCCCTTCTCACGCTTCGTCCCAGCCCCATCTAACCCATTACCCCAATGCAACACGACCGAGCTGGAGCCGGTCGTCGAAACCAGCGATCGCCCCGGCTGGATCAATAATGGGACTTTGCTCATGATCCCCAGCAATCGCCCGTATCGTCCCCATGCCCAACGGCCATCGCTCGGATTTGCCCATCTCGGAGCCTCGTCGCATAGTCGCCGTGGCTACGAATCACTTTTGCGATGCGAAGGCCAGGCATTTCTTGGTGCTCCGCGCCACCACCATCACCACCACCACCATGGCCGTCAATCATCGCAGTCCTCCCAACAAGTAGCATGCTCTTGCACGCTGTGCCTGGCCGATGCAGGATGACCCACGGAGAATAGAGCATGTTAGCAGTTTTTCGATGTTGCACCAGCACAACACTTTGCACAGCCGAATTCGTGAACCCTGCAGCACGCTACACCAAAATTAGTATAGTAGATTCTGATTATCTGATATAATCGGCTGAATTTCCAATATCAAAAAAAACGAGGCTTTTGATATCCCCATTTGATATACCTCTAATAGCATCCTAAATTGCCCTTATTCGTACTATGCTACTTATAGTATTATACTATAAGTATAAGCTTTAGCGCTAGTAACGTTATTTCCCTCGTAGGGTACGTAGTCTCCGTCGACGTCGATATCGTTCCTACTAGCGCCTAGTATACGAATATAGCTAGTTTAAGTTCGATCTTTCGATGATAGAGGCTAGGAGGGCTTAATCCTAGCTACGCTTTATACCTTTATAAGCTATTAACTTAGCTTAGCTTATAGAGCTCTACCGTATCTAGTATCGCTAGAGAATTCGATATAATCC
>PDLN01000009.1:149047-192924 GCA_003369635.1 Coleophoma crateriformis
AGAACACTTCGAAAAGCTACTCGATTTGGAATATACCTACAAGGGGGTATCCTTGCAATTACCTGTTACAGAACTGCAAGTGTTTTGCTGGCGTGGTTTGCCACCTTGCTAACATGCTCTAATGCAGGGTCTGGATGCATGCATACCACACTTGGTGCCGGTGTCCAGTCGATGGCCGTGTAACTAACCGCGGGGTTTGCAAGCGGATGCAAGGCTGACTGCAGAGTTAGACCACCTTTGGCCGGAGTCGGCTTCGGCTGTCGGGACTTCAGTACTGTTGGGTGTCACGGCGTGATGACATTTCTCCATGTCTCTAAGATGGTGAACAGAATAGAATGAGGGCAACGCCCATATGACAGACCGCCGAGCTGCAGTGCGGACGAGTTAGCGTGCTGACCATACATCTCTGGCGATTCTTTGGTGACTAGCCTCGACGGTGCTATTTGCGAAGGGTTCCTGATTGTGATTTGAAGTTCAACGGTACTAGAGGGTTGATTAGGTGACCACGATGGTACTCATTCTTGCGTATCTATCCTCTTCTTCCGACTCACTCGACAACATCAGTTGCATATCTCTCCAACAAGGGAGGCAGGGAAGGAAATAGCATGGAACATTGATTGCTCGAAGCACGAAGCCATACAAGGACAATTGACTGAGTACCGCGATCAGCTCAAGCACCGACTCCGGATCCCCCTCCATAGCCCTGCTCTCTCCTGCTCTGAGTGGCATCAACATCTTGGGCCTCCACCCGACCGTAGCCACCTTGCTGAGCATGACCACTATTGTTGGTTGTCTCTCCGCCAAATCCATGCTCACTGATCGCCTGTCCATATCTCATGTTCTCGGCTGTCTTCTCGCCTCTTGCCGACTTCTCTTGCTGAGCTTGCTCCGATGCCTCAGTTGTGCTGCGCTCTGCAAGGCAACACGCCATTTCAGCGAAAGGTCCACTTTCCGAGATGATCACTACTTACCGTTGATTTGACCATTCGCTTCAGCATGCGATGTGGTGAAGGTATTCGCCCCTTCATATCTGTTTTTGATCAGTATGGTGGTGAGCATTGGGAAGAGCTCAGTAGCAAGACCTACTGAGTTTGCTCTCCTCCCGCCTCAGTATCCATGAGCTTAGTGTTTGTGGCTTCAGTCATTGTAATGATGTACTGCGCAGCGTTGAACTTGGGTTTTCGAAACTTGAGAAGCTCAAGTTAGGTTTTCTCTTCTTAGTGCATCAAGTGATGGGTAATTTCGATGACGTAGACAGTGCGGGCGCTCAACGTTTTTGATATCGGCAGCCAGAGCATGGGTGAGTGATCAGTAATGGCAAAATAAGGTGGAATATATATACGGCATGTCAACTCGGTATATTTCTCTTTCAGGAGCTTGGTTGATTGCATCATAAACAGTTTGATATACACGCCGTCCAGGCATTCGAGATCAAGGCTAATCTACAACTATCTATATGGTACACAGAAGATCAGTCGTCTTTCATCTCAGTTCAACACCCAGTTGTTTCACTAGTGCCTGCCTGACATTTTCGTGATACTCGTTTGCCTCCTCGTTCGTCAGTGTCCGCTCTAAACTCCGGTAGTTGATTCTATAGCAAAGACTACGCCTGCCAGTCTTAGGATGAGTAAAGCTGTCCGTTTGCTTTACATCCTCAACCACATCGCCTCCGACATCTCTGACGATTTCCATCACGTCATTCTCGTGAAAGTCCTGAGAGTTGGCACTTAAACCACCTCCTGCAGATGATGAGGAAGATCGCAGCCAGAATGCCACATCCTTATAACATGCTGGATATTTGGAAAAAGGTATGAATCGTCGAAGTCTGTCCAGATTGTCCGAAACACCTTCAAATTGAGATAAGAATCGCTGGTCCTTAGACCAAAACAAGCGTATATCGGGAATCTCGAACATGAGCATGGCAATTCTTTCCAATCCCATGCCAAATGCCCAGCCGGCTTGCTGGTGCATATCGGCGCCATCTAGAACGTCTTGCTTCACGATCCCGCATCCCAATACCTCTAGCCAGTCACCTTGCCAAAAGACCTCAAGTTCCCACGAGGGGCTTGTGAATGGGAAGTAAGCTTCGATCCATCGGACTCTGAGCGGCTCGTCAACATAATTGGGATCGGATGCTGTAGCCGCAGCCTTTGCACGAGTGAAGATCTCAGCAACTACCAACTCGATAGACCGTTTCAGATGAGCCGCCATTGCTTCCACTTCCTCCATCGAATGATGTTCTGCTTGCAGAGGGTTTCGTTCGGGGTGAACCGTCGGATTTGGATCCTCGACGACCATGGAGTGTTTGGGCAGAGCTTCAAAATCCTTCCAAACTGCGGCAGCTAAGTCGCCATTTGGCACCTCATTCCTGTCCCATGTCTGAGCTCCCTCCATCTGGTGAAAGACTGGGTAGTGGCTCCTATCAATGGCATCGCGCCGGTATACATCAGCACTTATGAGGAAACCCCTGCTTTTGTTCTCCTTGAAGATCTCTCGTTGATGGGCACTCGTGTGGGTTCGCAAAACGGTATTTTTGTTAATGTAATATGTGTCAGTTTTGCTCCGCCCGGGATGATCAGCCGGAAAACCCAGCGAGTCAAAATTCCTGTATGTGGAAACTACGGGAAACTCTTCGTTGTAATACTTAAAGAGAGGCTGGGGAAACTTGGACTCGATAATCGAGCGTGTGATGGATATCGGATGGTCTTTCTGCACATGTAATCGTTCTGATATGGCATTCGCAATGGTGGCCGGTACATTATACCATTCATCGTACTCGTTCTTCGAAGGCCACAACGGATGTATGCCAGACTCTTGGGGTATGGGCTTTATGGATTCACGCAGGTGTGTTGTGATTGTAGATGTCTCGGTTTTTAAGGCCTTTGCCGTCGTCGAAGCTCGGTTTAAGCCTTCTGGCTTGGATGTGATGACTTGATGTAGGTCAGCGTTCCTTGCTCCAAAACACATTCCCTGGCAGTAGCCTGACCTGACGAATTGTACCGGCATTGACGGCAAAGTCTCGCTTTGCTGGTAGAAGCATTGCCTAATCCCAGAAATAGGCTGAAAGCTTCTCTACGTGCAGCCACGCGGAGACTCCTAGTTGTGAGCGTCCTCATCCCGACAAAGCTCTACAGATGCTGCAGAATAATGAAGCGACCACCGCAACCAGCAGGTCCAAAGATCTAGGAGCTATAATTTAGGCGTTAAGATGTTCCGTGCCGGCCGAATCAACCGCTGTATTGCGCTGCACAATGATGTCCTGCGTGTGGGCGAAAGACTGTACCTTGGAGTATGCCATTCTTGGCCTTTCAGAGCATAGCACATTGTAAACTAATGGTATTTTTCTAATAAAATCCATGGCAAGTTTAGATAGCAAAACATCAAACGGATGAGATCGCGGGAGGCAACCGGTACTAATCTTACTATTTCCAGAGCTTCCGCATCAAGATTGGTAGCTACGGCCCTTAAGAAGTGGGTCGGTCGGGTTCTGAGCCTTCTACTGTAAATGTTTCTTTCTGATCGGTAATCTCTAATCTCTTCTCTCGTACTGCCTTGTCTACACCACCGCTGTCGCCATCCTCACCAGCACCTCCAGTGATGGTCATTGTCAGGAACCCGGAATGCTTGTAGAAGTTCATTTGCAATCATGTCGTCTGGAGCAAGGTCGCAGATGGTCAAGGAGGACCCGCGCAAGAAAAAGTGGGAGAGAGGGCAGGTGAGGTATCCGTTCTGGTTTGGAGGCAGCGCAAGTTGTTTCGCAGCATGCGTAACACATCCTCTGGATCTTGGTATGTGAACAATCATGCCGCATTTTCCTATCCGCATGCTAACTCTCTCAATAGTAAAGGTATGCAGAGACCGCTACGGGAGACCTTCAGTTGCATTGATATTGCACGTACTAAACATCCTATAGGTCCGACTTCAAACTCGCAACGGCAACGCCCCGAAGACGATGGTCACAACTTTCGTGCATGTGCTTAAGCATGATGGCTTCTTGGGACTCTATAGTGGTTTAAGTGCTTCGCTGCTCCGACAGATTACGTACTCGACGACGAGATTTGCTGTCTATGAGGAGTTGAAGCAAGCTCTTACCACCAAGGATTCCTCGCCCACTTTCCCAGCCTTGATCGCAATGGCCTCAGCGTCGGGTTTCCTAGGAGGAGTTGTTGGTAACCCAGCTGATGTGTTAAATGTCCGCATGCAGCACGACGCGGCTTTGCCAAAACAAAATAGGAGAAACTACAAAAATGCGGTTGATGGACTGGTCCGAATGACAAGAGAGGAGGGCTGGAAGAGTCTGTTTCGTGGTGTTTGGCCGAATAGTATGAGAGCTGTCCTTATGACCACTTCACAGTTAGCATCATACGATGGCTTCAAAAGGTTGCTTGTGAAGAACACCCCACTGGAAGACGGCCTGGCCCTGCACTTTTCTGCGTCATTCATGGCTGGATTTGTAGCTACGACCATTTGTTCACCAGTTGATGTGATCAAAACTCGGATAATGTCTTCGAACGAGAGCAAAGGCCTAGCAAAACTGTTGGCTGATGTTTATCGTGCTGAGGGTGTGGCCTGGATGTTCAGAGGCTGGGTTCCATCTTTCGTTCGACTTGGACCGCACACAATTGCAACCTTCTTATTCTTGGAGCAGCACAAGAAACTGTACCGAAAGCTGAAGGGTATCGACGAAGTTGTGGTGGTTTGATATGAACTGTACCTTAACCATACTTTTCCTGCAACGTAATGTCTTGTATTTGAGATGACTTGGGATCATTACCGGCGTTGGGAGAACATAGACGCATAATGCGGCGTTACAATCTAGAGCGGATTATAATCCTGGAGTGTTAGCACAATATCATGAGCTCACATCCATAAAGAGCATATACACCCACTTCACAACAACCCTATCAATTTGTATAAAAGCCAGAAATATTGCCCAATTAAGTGGTTGCTTGCAGTCCAGCTTTCTTCTGGGTCTTAAGACCTCCTTGGCTTTGATTTAGCAGAGGCCTTGAGTCTGAAAAGGTGCATATGCCTGGCATTCCAGTAAGTCAGGGCCTGTCTTATAAAGAGATTGGGGGTCATAAGTCACTTCAGAGACGTGATCTGTTCAGATATACTAATTCTATTGAATTTCATTGTGCAGGAACCGTTACAAGAGGAAACGAAGTAACACTTCAAGCAGCTTAGGTGGAAAGTCCAGCTTGTGTCAATTGATGGATGTTCTACATGTTTACATAGTTACACAGAGCAAAGATACTTTTAGTCTTTGTCAACTACATCGGGTGATCCTAAGAACAAAGTGTTCTCTGAGAAGGCTTTCACCTCCACTCCTCCCCTACTCCCAGTCCTCTTTCGAAAGCCAGAACCCCATCGTTGATACTTATTTCTCTGGTATTCACCTAAGCTCTATCAAATGAGCTCCTTAGGCAGAATGTGATTACTGGTTTAGCTCCATTGCTGTCCTTCGCATCAAATCGGTGCTTTTTCCTGGCGTCAGAAAGATACTTATATGCCACTGCCAAATCCCGTGCCGTGACGCCATGCAAACCATTGAATATGCAAAGAACCTGTAACACCGTAAAGCAACTGATAGAGTGTATAGCCTGCTGTTTCTCATCAATTCCAACCATTAGCACCATTCTGTCCGTATGGGGTGGCCCCGTATGGGGTTGCCGCGCCGCCTCCCCAGGCACTGGCCTGCCCACCATTGCCGTAAGGCGTGGTGTACCCCTGATCTTGCCAAGCAGGAGCAATGTCAGGGCTTCTTGGTCCGTCGTATCCGCCATTGAGGCCATTGCCGTTTGCATCTCCCTCAGTCAGATCCTGAATGACAGCTGCCAACTTTTGTTGTAAGACTTTGATGCCCTGTTGAATGATCGCATCTGGCTCTAGGTTTCCAACACTCTCTACTTCAAAGTAGAACTTATCTGGTACAGCATCGAAGTCGAACGGTTCTCCTTCTTGTTGAGGCTCCTCCCACTCAGCGTATTTGCTCTTGATCCTTCGAAGCCCATTAGCATTAATTGAGAACATTTGAAAACATCATCTTACCACTCCTTTGCCGGATCCTCCTCATACCAGAGGGTTGTGTGTCTCAGCTTATTGTGCGGGTCGTACTCGAAACCAACTGCGGAGGTAGGGGCCCATTTTGCATGCTCTTTCGCAATGCCTTTCTTGGCAATACACTTCATCCTCAGCTCCTGACCCTTTCTGAGTTTGCAAATAACCGTGCCTAGCGCTTCCGGATCTGTGATGACTGGATTTCCAACCCACTGGTTCGGACGCAGAGGAGCAACGACCAGATCGCGGGCGTAGACCTTCATAATTTCATCGCCGGTACACCGCGCATGAAGTGTAAGAGTTACACTACACAATTCGCAGTATTGCTCGCAGTCGCAGTCTCGCGAGTATACCACATCATCAACGTTTTTAGACACCAGAGGAATTAAGCCGAGTCGATGTGTTATGAACTCGTCAGCAAGGACTGACGTATTGGCTTCAATCTCTACGAGATCTATGGCCATGGTAGGAACCTCGGCGAGAATGACCCTTCGAAGGGAATTTGCAAAGGCGAGGTCGACGGTCTGTAGCTCGAAATCCACATGGTGAGAACCTGCCTATCGCCAACACACGTAAGACTCTGGGTCACTCGAGAGGTAATCACTGCGCATACCTCTGTGATTTTCACGGAAGGCCCCATGGCCTCCGTGTCCATAATCATTGGGTCGTAGTCCATCTTGAAGCTGTGCAGGTGGCTTGCGCAAAGTTCAACAGGCAATTATGTCACAAAGCCCGAAGGATGTGGCTTCACTGTGGATTCGGGGACCGAAGGCGCAGAGCTGATATTGGCACTATGGGATGACGCGTTTTGCGTGCGGCGAGTAGATGTTCAAATTTGATGACAAGCTTGCTGCGGCGCGTTCTTGATCAAAGCCTCGAAGGCTGAACAAAAGGCGAATTAACAGATCTCGGGTTATCTATGATCCGCCCGGCAGCTGAGATGCTGTCGAACGACGATGGTGGCGGAGGTGGAGACGGCCTCCACAACAGAGAACCTCTCATTTTTCGAACATTGCGTATGGTTGGGCTCAAAGGGCGTGGAGAGACGGGCCTTGAGTTCAGATATGCTCACCGTCCCCCTCTGTTGGTAAACATTGCCAGTAGCTCCCTTGTTCCGGGCATATTCTTCTTAAGTGGTTGGCGCCCATGATGCCTGGGTGCACAGTCAAACGTTGGTCTTGCATCAAATGCTATGCGTGCCGAGCCACCGTACAAATAATTTTCTAGGATCGTGTGATCAGGGACATAGGCACGAGGTTTGCCAAGAGCACGACGAAACAGTGTACATGAGCGGCAGACACGAGATTGTAGATTGCCTCCAGCCACGGCGACTCGTCCTGCCACCATTGGCGATGAGATATTGGCAAGCTACACGTCCCTTTGGAGGCTCAGCTGCTACGATCCACCCCTGGCCTGCTGAGCGAGTCTCCACGGCCCCTCATCGTCACCGTCCTCCTCATGATCGCAAGAGACGTCGAAGTAGAAGCCGGCGCAGGCGGCGAGCCAAGGGCCTGGAAGCAGGGGCTGTGTTGGGCCCGAAATCCTCTGGCAAAATGGCTGGCAACTCTCGGAAGGGAAGATATGAACAATCGACGGACCAAGACGTTGCTCGGCCGGAGACAAGCGAAGCGAGTGGGCCGAACGAAGGAGGTGGGAGGACCCTTTGAAGGCGGTAGGGACTGCTCCGCCTCACTGCTTCGCCTTCGAACACCGTGATAAAGGAACCGTTTCACCCACCTCTCATTCGCAGACCCAACCCGTCCCCCAAGCAGAGAAACTCTCTACCACTACCACTCCTCCCCATCCTGTACATATCTTTGCATCGAAACAAATCCTGTCCATCATGTCCGCCGAAAGCTCCCCTCCAGCCTCGCGCCCCGCCTCATCCTCGTCCTCCATCCGCAGATCTCGCACTGGCACGCCACTCTCCATAGATCTGTCCGCCATTCCACCGCTTGTTCTTCCCACGCCTCCTTCCAACACGCTTCTCATTACGAATCTGCAAGATGCGGAGATCTTCCGTCCCGACAATCTTCAGACCATCAAGGAACTCGTCAACTCGTCGGCGCCAATTCACTCGTGGGCCCCTCTCAAATCTTTCCGTCGAATAATAGTCTCCTTCTTTGACGAGGACTCGGCGATCCGCATAAAACAAATCCTGGATGGAGAGGAGATCATGGGAGAGCGGGTGAAAGTCTACTTTGGACAGCCAACTTCGATCGAGGTCAAGGACGAGCATTTGAACCTCCCCGATGCGGGCAAGTTGTTCTTCATCTCGCCACCACCTTCTCCACCGCATGGTTGGGAGATGAAGCTGGAGGATGCGCCAAACAAGCTGGTGCACGCCGAGGATTTAGCCGAAGCTCTTGCAAAGCTGCATCACAGACCACAGACCGATCTTCCAGCATCGCCCAACAGTGATGGAGGTAATTACAGTGGAAGGACAAGAAGTGGAAGTTGTACCACCATCTACCACCCAAGTGAGCATGGTCACAGCCCAAACCTACCCGCGATTGAGGTCGAAGACTTCACTGGAGCAAACGATATGAGCCCGGTCGATATGGACAGGCCTATTATGGCACACACCTCTCGTCCACCGGTTGAACTGATGGAGCAATAGTCGGTTTTGGTTTTGGTTGTATTCTTGATATGTTAGGCGTTGGGGATCATCATCATAAGGAAACAGCTCTGCAAATGCATCGAGCTTAGGGGCGTTTGGTGATAAACAAGTGTAAGAGCATTAGAGATATAATGACCGAATAGAGAGACAAGGCATTAAGCCCTTTCAAAATCCTGTTAGTGATTTCCCAGCATGTGAACCATCAAATCCTTTGCTAGTTGCACGGTTGACATAAACACCGGTTATGTTCGGGAAGATGCATGCATCGAGCTCATTCAAAAAAAACCTCTGCAATTAGACAACTTGAAGAGACTGGCCTGTCTTCTTCCAAAACCTACAATTAATTCCTGGACCATGGTTTTCTTACGTTATTCTCCGTGATGAAGCAACGTGGTTAAGGCACAGTAGGATACTTGAGGTACAGTATTAGGCCCTGCTCTCTGGGAGTTCCGATACGATCTGGAAGATGAGATACACAATCTGAACATTGCAATGAAGTATGTATAGCTAATTACCAAACTTGCTTTCTCCAAACGAGGTGAGCGGTTTCAGAGGGCTAAACCTTGATCACTAAGGTAGAGACGTCGTGTACGATTATAGTGAGACCCGATTGATGCCCATGACTCCTAACCCACGAGTATCGTTTACTTCACAGCAGGCTCCTGAAAATCAAATAACCAATTCTCATGCCAATCCATGAAAATGCCGCTACAGCGGTCGATGCAATCACAAGTGTCCTTAGATTCCTTTGCTCGATGCCGGATTCCTTCAGTCCTGTGTCCTTTAACTCGCCCATTGCTGTGTTTGTGTGGAAATTTGGAATGTGCTTGAACTCAAAATCCGTCTCTTTCCCTAACCCATGGGTTTTGTTTTCTACAATGACAGCCCAGAAAATTCTACGCAAAGCCTAAGGGAATGTCAGATTTTGCTTGTACTATGTCTAAATAGGATAGCAAGACAAGGAACACAGCCAACTGACTTTGATTTTGCGTTTGTCTAGGTATGGTATTGACCGGTAAGTGTAGCAAAGAGCCATGAAAAATATGCATTGCCCTGCTACTAGGGCAGTATAGTAGAAGCTTGGTTTTCCAATGCCGAGAGCATCTGATAGTTCATTCCCGTTCAACCACCGAGTGTTTGCGTTCAAAAAGTCTCTAGATGCGTATGAAGGTGCTTGTCCTTGCAGTGATAATATGATATTATTTGCGAGTGCCTTCGAGGTTTCACTTGGGTTGATTTCGGCAATCAAAATGGACTCCATGATATGTCTTGCCTGCTCGGGGTTCTCGAAGAATGACGACGGGCTTCCAACATAATGTGCAACTAGACGCCAAAGAGCTATGTAGTCAATAATTTCTTGGTCTTTCAACCAAATGCCCTGCCTTGGAAAACCAAGCCATATAAGTGTGGCAGAAAATGTTCCTATGGTTGCTATCGAGTCCAAATCATTAATTGGAATTCCATTTTCCTGGACGCTGTAGTATTCTGGCCGTTCGGAAGCCAGCTTCATGATGCGTCTACGCACCGCTGCGTGTAGAAGCCGCACTCGAATCGATGAAGCATGTCCCTCCCCGCCCGGCTTGATAGCTTCAAGAGATTTAGTGACTTGGAGTATATGCTGCGTCGTTTCGAACATTCTATGTCGTGCGACATTTGCTGAAAATCCGCCAGTTCGGCTTAACACTTCAACCACTCGAGCTGCACCCATACCTCCCAGCAAAGATTGATATGCTAGCTTAATATGAGGTTAGCATTCAGTTGTAATACTATAGATGAGGTCTGCAAGCCATGAGTCAAGACCACTAAGGTAGCCGTGAGAGTAGTAGCATCCAAAACCACCTCGCAACATCCGATAACTATCAGATGGCTAGTTTTTGTGATTTTGGCGCTCCGTGCCCTTCCTTTAATCAAGAAAAGTCACCACACTATTTCATAGAATTCTAAACTTAATCATCGCTGGGACTGCAGCAGAGCAATAAAAACACAAGGGTCTTAATATTGGGAGATGGACGACATACAGCAGTAAGAGCCACTGCCCCGTATCTAGGCAGTCATGTCAACTCGAGGTTGCTTCCATGATCACGCAAACAATATATTGGGGAAGTTCGGAGTGTGATGTGATTTACCTATAGAAAACATCCTGTCCGCGTGCGATCTGCTGCCAATCTACCCAGGCAGGCACATTGTTGACTTCGTTCCATAGTGCTTCCAGCTTCGGATCCTCTGATGCGTGGTCTCTCAACAAGGCGTACAGATCTCTACCTGATGGCGGAGGTGCATCTGGGACTTCTTTCGTCGGTCGACGAGATTGGTTCCTTGGCAACTCTCTTGAGTCTGGTGGCGATATCCTGTCCAGAGCGTTGAGTGCATCTTCCCCCAATACATCGTAAGAGTACTTTAAGGGATGCATCTGCTCCTTAGTAAGATGATTTGGCGTCCACTGGAAAGTGTAACCCCAGGCATGTCTGGTGTCCTCGTTCTTGCATGCGAACAGATTCGACCAAGCCATGCTTGGAGTTGGTATTGTAATGCTAACAGGAAAATGGAAGGAGATTAAGTAGGTACAAATAAGTTTCTGCTTGACGAGAAACCAGACTTCGCAGTAAAAGTAGCCTACCTTTGATGGCAAGCTTGGAACTGAACTACCCGTGATGGCGAACTTGCAGTTCAAGTGATGATGGCAACGTTTCTGCTAGCGTATAGGAACCCTGTTCAATGCGGGTTCCAAGACACACCTGCTGACGTCCATCTGTCCCATCGTGTGCACATTTCGGCCAATGCCCATATGGCTATGGTAACTCTGTTATTTGTAAATTTTCTTTGGCATTCAGTCTGAAGGTCTGAAAGCCTGAAGGGGAAATGAAAGCTAGATCTCCGCGGTGGAGCCCGGGGTGTTATATAAGCATCACATGATTGCGCGAACCCGCTTCACGCTCGGCCTGGAACACTTTTTGTGCTTGCTGGCGAGAGAGCAGCACCTTGCCATCAGCTTTATCAGAAGAGCTATCATGTCTTGTCTCTGTCCGACCAATACTCTCAGATCCTTTATCCGTAGCATCGCGCATATCGACCTTTCTGCCAACTCGACAGGTTTGGCCCACCTGCAATTACGCCAAAACTCCATTCGCCGTCTTCCAGCACGTCGAGTTCAGTATTTATCGACAGTAGGTCCCTCTGCAAGTTACGAGTCATCACCAACGCAACCGGCTTCTGCAATAAACAGTGCACAGCTTGCTGCGGATGGCAGCAATGTCCGTCTTGACAGTTTCTTTGCAGAGATCTCTCCGGAGAATATAGACGCGCTGGCAGCCGAACATGATCAATCCACTCCTTATGATCGACCTTCACAATATGAGCAAGACCAGTCACGTTTCGGAGCGAAGACCTTCCACGCCTCATCTTCCTCACGAAAAGCGAAAGCCAAAGGCATGAATCAATCTTCCAAAACATTCCCACGCGATCAGAAGTCTAAGGGTCCTGGGAAAGAGCAGCGTGGTTACAACGTCCAGCAAGGCTGGCAAGATCAGGAGCCTTCTGGGTTGGAGGATGATTGGAAGCCAGCACGACGGGAGCCGTGGCAAATCCAAAAATCAGCTTTGAAAGAGAAATTTGAGGGGGGTTGGCAACCGTTGAAGAAGCTCTCGCCAGATGCGTTGGCTGGCATTCGTGCACTACACTCACAAATGCCTGACGTCTATACAACAGCTGCGTTGGCGGATAATTTTCAAGTATCGCCTGAGGCGATTCGAAGGATATTGAAAAGCAAGTGGACACCAGGGCAAGAGGAAGAGATAGATCGTCAAAAGCGATGGTTCAAGCGTGGAGAAAAGGTCTGGACTCGATGGGCCGAGGAAGAGAAGATGAAGCCGCCCAAGCGATGGAGAGAGCTTGGAGTTGGGAAGGGCTACTTTGGCCGGAAGAAAGCTGCTGCAAGGGAGGCCGAGGAGCGAACAGAGAGGTTTGCTTACCATATACGAGCAGCCACTAGTGTGACCACTACTGCAACTCGACCTGCGGATACTGATGATGGTCCTAGGAATTAAGCTCCAGGTGGGTGGTGTATGCCTATGGCTGCTGTGTTCCAATAACCAAAGGCTCACGGGAATTTCTGGCTAATGGAAGAGCACTGTAAGATCCTGTGTGGGCAAAGAATACGCCCTATCGTTCTTGGCGCTGGTTTCCATCGCATGCATGGTGATGAAGAGTTCGGCTTTATGAGTAAAGTAGGCTACAATATAAAACTTAAACATGCCTCCAAGATCAGCGAGTACTATCGGCGATAAGCGTCTTGGGTCGATGGGCCATATGATGCTCCATGTGTGTTCAAACAAGACGGCCGCGACGTTTGGAAGGAACGGGCAAGCCAGAATCAATGGCTAGCCGAGACCATCAGAGACACGACCATCTTCTGTCGCCCTCGTTGGATATCTGGCTACCAGGTCGACGAGAGGCCTTCTCCGGACAGAAGCAGAGCAGGTGCAGGTAAGAGACAACCCCAATGGTGCTCGCTTACGACATTCACTCTCAACAACATAAATGGGGACGACGGCGCATCGAAAGGAAACGAAACGCCAAGGTATGAATCTGCGTCTTGGCTCTTGGCTCTGGTCTATCCCAAACGGCGAGTATCTCTCTCCCATCAGCGTCTAATCTCCCATGGCTGGGCAGGAGCAGCGTTGTGCACGTCGACCGTTGTCCCTCGAGTGCCGGGTTAATAGCATGCCAGCCAAATCCAGCCGTCGTCCAGTCTCTTTCCTTTCCTTCTTTGGTTGCCCGGTGGAGACCCGATCGATCGAGAAGGGACTCGGCCGGCGATGGCGGTATTGGACTTCATCTTGTGGATCTCGTTTGCATTTGCAGCGTCATGCTCCGGCTTGATTCAGCATTGACTTGCTCCTTTGCAAATACGCTACAGGCTTGGGCCCAAGTGTTCGTCCGGTCTCGTGGACTTCCCTGGTTCAGCCTGTGTTCATTGCAGCGTGGCGAGCGGCTCCTCGTTCTCAAAACGCATCTCATGCTGCAGGATCTATACGCGAGGCAATGATGCTGCGCTTGTTAGCCGTCCTTTTGGAGGGCCAAAGAAGCTCTACCATAGAGATTTGCATATCCGCGAGCCAAGATCCGCAATATGCCGAGCCGTTCAAGTTGAACATCGAAAGTCTGGGCACTTTGTTCTGCAGGGTATGTACGGTACCATGCTTATTGTGGTCTCTGGCCTCCATTCCCTCCTGGCTATTTCATGGGCGGCTGCCGGACAGCTGTCAGGATAAAGTACTGGCACGGTTCGTTTCATCTATACTTTACCTGCCCTGATGTTTGCTGCTGATGGCTCAGAGGGTGTCGCTTGGGATTGCATCACCCGCCTTCGCTGGAGTATATAATGAAGAGAACTGCCTTCGTAATGCTGCTTCTCTTCGACCAGTCACTCACTTATTCTTCTACTGCTCTTCACCTCTCGTGTCTAGCCTCCTCTTTCGCTTTTGAAGTTTCAACGTTCTATTCAACATGAAGTTCACCCCATCTTTTGTTTCTGCTTCCGCTGGCCTGGCTGCCATGCTTCCGGCTGTACTAGCTGCGCCTACTCCTACCGAGTCCGATGTTGTTGCTCGAGCTGAAGTCGTAAAGCGTGCATCCATCACCGACGCTTGTGATATTGGATACGCTTCCGGTACTACGGGGTATGTGTATATTTGATCTCGTACTTGTGATAGCGAAGGCTGACCAAACCGGTAGTGGAGCTGGGGGAACTACTACTACCGTCTCGACTTATGCCCAGTTCACCGAAGCTGCTGCTCTCACTGGAGCCTCTGTCATTGTTGTTTCTGCACCTATCACCGAGGCAGCCAATCAAGTAAAGCTCACCAGCGACACCACTGTCGTGGGAACCGATTCCAGCGTTGTCCTCACTGGCTTTGGCCTCCTTGTCAAGAAGATGAGCAATGTAATTATAAGGAATATTGGTATCAAGGAGGTTCTTGCTGCCAATGGTGATGCCATCGGAGTCCGTGAGTCGCCCAGATTATTTCACTTTGCGGTGGCTATTAACATGCATAGAATACTCAACTCAAGTATGGATCGATCACGTCGATGTCTCTTCCAACAGAGATCATGACAAGGTAAGCAACGTTGGATGCCCTAATTCGGTGGGTATATGCTAAGTGACATGGTTAGGATTATTATGATGGCCTTATCGATGTCACCCATGCTTCTGACATGGTAACCATCTCAAACTCGTACATCCATGACCACTGGAAGGTAAGAATGCTCAATGCCTTCCTCCCAAATAGGTCAGATCGACTAAAGACCTTGATGCTTGTGCACTTCAATGTGGAAGGGGCAAAATTGTCATTGGCACGGTGATGCAATAGATTTAGGCTGACAATCTCTCCAGGCTTCCCTTGTCGGCCACTCTGACTCCAACGGAGATGAAGATACTGGATATCTCCACTTGACTTATGACTCTAACTACTGGCAAAACATTAACTCAAGAGGGCCATCTTTCCGTTTTGGAACTGGACATGTCATCAACTCCTACGTACGTTTTCACCAAGACCTTAAGTAAACACTGATTGAATATTGGCGCATAGTACTTGGACTGTGGTGACGGAATCAACACCCGTGATGGTGCTCAGATGTTGGTGGAGTCGAATGTCTTCTCTGGTCTGAGCAAGCCACTCTACAGCACCGATAGTGGGTATGCTGTCGAAAACGACAATGACTTCGGAGCTGGAGCAAATGCTGCCTTGGCAGGTACCTTGACATCCATCTCAGACTACAAGTACACTCTTCTTGGCAGCGCAAACGTCGTTAGCTCGGTCACCTCATCCGCCGGCCAAACCTTGAGCTTTTAAGCCAGATGCACACATGATCGACCTGCTTTGGGCTTGAAGTATCGTACCGAGGAGACGCATTGACGCCTGGATTCTTGTATATAGTTTATGTGGTTGATTTTGATATTCCCACAAGATAGTGAATTGAACACAATCTACTGTTCTACACTCCACCCCTATTCTCGTGGGCTCGACTGCCTTCCCAGCTCGCTTAAAATTTACTTGCTCTAGATATTATTCTTGACCACGCACGCGCCCTAGCACATGATTCCCGAGTAAGAGTGTTGAAAGGCACAACGGAAGCAGACAGCATATTTTGAAGGGCTATACGTCTTATGCATGGAACCCATAATGCCTCCAGTGCCGTATATTGACTTTTGAATTAGCATATGCTTTGCAAATACTGGGCAGGTGTGGAGGGGTAAGGCGAAAGCATAGATCGCACCCAGTCATTGCTTGCGAAGAAATAACACAAATAGTGCGCTACAGTAGGAAATATCCTAATTTTCATGTCTTATGCAACCGGCATACATTTGGTATAAGATATTATCATTATAGCGAGAAAGTGTATCATCGAGCAAACTCAGAGATTTACCTTAGAAGATGTTGTAGGTCTATACTGCAAACCCCTAGCAACAACTATCCTGTCTCTGATTGATGACCCACGCCAACCTAAACTCCGTCCACCAGGACCCTAACGCCATCAAGATTGACTGCCAGCATCCGGGTGTTATTACTGTTCAATCTGTAATAGGCAACCTACAGCTTCTTATTCTTTCGAGAGACCTGGGCCTTCGACTGTTCTTGGCGACGATTCATAAGATGGTTGATCTGGCTCGGATCCAAGCTTCGTCAAACGAAGTTTCTCGTCAAACATCGACCCAATCCGATCCAACAATTCTGTCAGTACTACCTCACTGATAGCTTTAGATTTAAGACTTTTTTCCCCAAGAGCCATTGCTGTAAGTCTAAGCTCGTGATCAAGTTCTCTTAGGACAGACTCTTTCACAGACTCGGATGTGAGGAGTTTCTTCCTATAAGCTCGCAGAGTCCTACAGGCTTGTTCAGTAGCCTTGTTCAAGCTTCCAAGGTCCCGAAGATTGTCTGTACTCTTTGTTCGCCCTCGAACATCCAAAGAAGCAAGTGATGTACGTCTCATATTTTTTCCTTTTGGACTCGGAGGTGGACTTCGGGATCGTGCACGCTGAGAGGCTCGGTACCTGGAACCCTCAGAGAGAGACGCATGGTGCTGAGATGCGGATACAGGTGGCGGGGGTACAGATGGAGCCAGCGATGGAGACTGGGCCTGGAGTCCATATCTCGAGGCTTTGCGTCGGATAACTCTTGGTGGGGATCCAGGTTTGCTGGAAGGGATGGAGACTGGGGAGCCGCGCTGAAACTCAGCCAGATCTGCTTTTGACATTACCCTTCTGAGAGGTGGCCGTGCTGAGATGGGTTCTTTGGAAGGTGTATCCTCTTGGCCGGCAAGTTCTAGAGCTTCCTGCAAGCCTGACACTTTTGGGGAGATGTTCCAGAGCATGACAGTACCATCAAGACCTGTACTGATCAGTACCTTTTGCTCGGAATCTGGCACTTCCAATAGTGCTACATCTGTCACAGCAGAGGTATGCCCGAATTCTCTATCGAGGAAGACCCCTGAGCTTGCATCGTATATCCTCACCGATTTATCCGTGGATGATATGCCCGCGAGAATTGTTGGTCGTCCGGGTAGGGGGGCAGGGGTACCTAGCACAAGAGCATCTAAAACCACGGCCTCCGATGCTTCGCCATCAGTGGCTCGAAACGAAGCTAGGAGACGGCCACTAGCTATATCATACGTAGCTACTGTTCGATCAAGGAGTGACACGAGAATACTCGCCGGGGTGTCATGGCAAACGACTAGTGAGACCGGCGAAGCTTTCAGAGCGAGCATTTTGAAGGTGACTGCCGCCATCATCTCCTGTCCATCATTTGCATCCCTCTTAATGATCCTACGTAGACAGATGTTTCGATCTGAAGACGCCGATATCAATACCTCGCCATTCTCAGCAAATTGAAGTGATCCTACGCTAGCAGAGTGATCCTCCATAGTCTGTAGGAGTGTCCACGTCTCTCCAATAAGCCGAAACAGTTGAACGCACCTGTCTCTGCCCGCCGAGGCTAAGAGACTCACCCCTTTGTGTTCAGAGATGGCTAAGTCGGTAACCTCGGAAACATGAGCCTTAATCTCAAATATGCAGACCCCTTGGGCGGGTTCTAGGTTCAGGTTCAACTTCATGACCTTGATTACACCTAGCTTGTCTCCAATAGCCAAGAACTGTGTATTTCTGGATGCACGAACAATCTGACACCGATTAGGAAAGTCTTCGGCCCCAATGGCTACTTGTTCTAATTCGGCTGATATGGTGAGCCTACAATTGCCTTCAAGGTCCCAAAATCGGAGTGTCCCATCGCTGGTCCAAGTGAGGAACACAGCACCTGTTGCATTTTCAGGAGATAATAAGGTCACTCCAATTACGGCGTCGCCAGGGGCTGGTATCATATTCTGGACGGATGTGGATTCCTGTGCTGTGGTGGTTATCTCTATCAGGTGTTTAGAATCAATTGTCACAAGGTTCTGGCCCGTGAACCCCATCGCACAAAGATGACTACCTTCTTGTTCGACTCGAGTGATTGGTAACTCTGGAGGTAGGCTCATATTTAGCAGAAGGTCCAACTTGAACATCCTGTTGATGCCATTGCGTCCTCCAATTCGGACCACCCTCTTCTCCAGGTCTATGGCCAGACATGTAATCGAGAACCCTGTATTCATGAGCTTCGTCAGTTGCGGCGAGTCGACAACCAGAATGCAAAGGTCTCCTTTTTCTGTGCACACTAGAGCTTCGGTCCCAGAAATAGCGGCAATGCACGAGAAAGTACTTTCGCTCAAAGGTCCCAAAAGACAATTTCGTCCCATCAATGTTTTGAGCGTGGGTAGTGAAGTCCCTGGCTGTAGAGCTTGATCAAAGCGCCAAACCTTTATGTGCCGTGTTCCTACACTATGCAAGTCAACATGATGGCATGAACTGAACGAAGCATACGTACGTAACAATACTGCTGCCCACCCAGATCATGTCTTTGACAAAGCTTGTGCATTTGTTGCTGGAATGAAGTCTTGTAAGATGACCTTTGATAGACCAAACATTTAGAAAGCCGTCATTTGGAGATCCTAAGCTTGCCAGATATAGCTGGTGCAACTCGGAGTCGAATGAACTAAAAGCCACCGCCCGGACGCCATATGTATGTTCATTGAGAATCGCCAAAGGAATATCAGAAGAGCCATCTTTCAAGGAGAAAATCAAAACCCTTGGTGTATATCCTGTCTTAGATAAAATTTAGCTCGGTCCTGTATACTCCCCACGGTTGCTTTACGCACCTCGCCCACAGCTAAAAGCCTTCCATCATGGCTAATGGACAGACATGTTGCCGCCTTGATCCTCTCTCGACTAGTCCATGTTTTTGGCGTCGAGGAATCACTCCAATCAAAACTGGTGTGCGCGTTGTTTGGGGAATACGAAATCGTGGCTTCTCTGGAGCTTGTGATAGCTCTTTTCCCATCGCTAGCAAAGCTGGAGGGTGTGGAGGGCGCGAGAGAAGCTGGATTGGGAGGCGAACTAGGTACCGCAGTTGGACGAGCTCGAAAGAAACGCTGATTGTGGCTGGACGTCGCGGAATCGGGTTGATCAATGGCCACAACCACGGCTGCGGCTCCTGCGCAGTAGGCAAAAAGGTGCGAGGATACAGCAGTATCAAATGCAGTGGGAGAAGCAACGGTGGCACCAATGATTCTCTTCAAAGAAAGGCTCGAATCGTACAATCTTGATCGGTTTGGAGACCTTGGGGGAGGAGTGCGCGCATATGGAGAATTGGAGGGCGTTAGTCGCAGACCAAGTCCAGAATTTGCAGAAAAGGTCTTAGGATTTGAAGGAGTTGAAGTCATCTCTTGCAAGCCATGAGGATAAATGGGGCGTCTGAAGATGGAGATGAAGGAGCAATCGGTGGAGAGGGCATCGAGGAAGGAGGCTTGATTTTGTCAGTCCCTTCAGCAATGTGAGAGGCTCAATTGATTGTTTTCGTGTGGTCGCGGGGTCGGATTGTTTACTCGCAGCGTGGAATGTTGAACGAAGGGACTTACTAGGGAAAGGAGGAGGCGAAGGAATGTGCGGTTGCGACGAAGAAAAGAAGGGAAGCGTGCAGGAAAGCAAAAGGATGAAGCTGAATTGATGGTATGAATGGATCTACAACTGACGACCAGGAAGAGCTGCCTGCCTGTCAATCAAAAAGGCTAATCGTGCTGCGCTCGTGCTGGGATTCGGCTGGTCTCCGGCACGCTTCTTCACTGGCGCATCCTGGTAGAAGCGCCCTCTACCCGAGCCCATGGCAACGAACCTCCACACACTTGCACCGAATTGCAACCCTCCTCACCAGATCGCGAGTCGCATCGTAACAGGCTCCGAAGGGGACAACTTGGAGTTCGGGGCGGCTCAAGTGGCGGTGCCAGCAGTACCCACGCTGTGGAATGGATCGCTTGCTCCATCCATCGTCGATCACGACCGCTGGCGTACCAATAACCCCCTAAGAGAATATTCTCCATGCCGAGCTGAGCCCTCCAACGCACACTATGTTCTGACATGAGAGCAGTGCCTGAAGGGTCCCAGAACCTCCCTTAATAGACAGATGCGCTTCACAAAAGAGCCTCGTCAAATTCACAGCCAAGCTTCCAACATTCAGAGCCTTGTGCATCGTATTATTGGCCATTGTTTAACCCGCTCGTCCAGGGATTGGTTGTGATAACATCCTACCGCTCCAGGATATGTGACCCATATGAAGCTGGTAGGACCTCATCAACTTATGAGAGTTTCTCTTCTACTGGTAAGAGGTGCGCTGAGGAGTTCTCGCTGGCCTTGTTGAATGTAGAGCCAATCAACCTCGGACGGGTAGAGATCAATGCCTCCTGTCTTCATGGCTGCAGGTTCCCCTGGATATCGTCAGGGACGTTGGCAGGAGCCATGATCCTATCTAACTGAGATTAGAGGGTTTGGATCACATACGAGTCTATGGTAACAGCGGGAAAATCATCTAGTGAGGAATTGAGGGAATCGCGCAGAAGGTTGTCTGAAAGGATGAATGGCAGGACCGGAAAGTCTATGCCGTTGGCTTGACAGGCAAACAGGCATGGAAAGGAAGGAGGGCACGTCCCTAGTCATTATTCGCGATAACGATTTCATGCGAGAACTCTCTGGAGATGCACGTGGAGAATGGAGAAAAGCAAGAAACTGGAGATGGGACCAGAGTGGAGTGTGGAACACTGACGAGAGAGATCCACCCCAACACAAGCACGCTATGAAAGATAGCACGTCCTTATGCTTGCCTGGTGCACCGATGAGATGATGTCAGAGATCAGTAACATGCTCTGTGCTGTGTATGCGGGTACCTACCTGAACGCACTGGACTTCTTTTTCCATTCGCCGTCCAATTCTTTGCAGCGGTGCGGTACAGTCCAGTCCAGTCCAGGGTGATACCGGTGATGGATGAGCCCAGGCCAGTCGTTTCCCTGTCAGCTGCCGGAGCGCATCCATGTCCCGTGTCGGTGCCTCCACCGTCCCCCGCTATCATCATTCCAGCTTTTCGATGCTCGATGCTCAATGCTCAATGCTCAATGCCGGCCCAGTCCCAACAGCCCAGCACTACTGCGGCTAATTGCTGCAGCCGTGCCTGTCCTCCTCCGTGCTGGATGCAATGCTTTGGCCCTGCAGAGTCTGCAACCTCCCACCCTCCTGGCTACGTCATTCCATAACCCGTCCATCGGTCAACAAAGGCCTCCATTATCGCTCTCCTGCTCAGCAATGATCATGGTGGAGCCGGAGCAGGAGCAGGAGCAGGAGCATGAGCATGCGCATCCTAAAAGGGGAAGACGAAGCGGCCAAGGTAGCAGTACCAACATACCATTCTTCGAGTCACCATGATGACATGACTTGTCGCTGCTGCTGACAAGCGCCTTTCTCCCGCCAGCCTGACTAAGGTAGCTTCTCACCGCACCTGCCCATGCCACCATCCACCATCTGCATCGTGAATTCAAGCTGCCGCGACTCGCTTCCAGTCTCGTGGGCTGCTACCGTCTCTGCTTTATTTCCCCTCTCCAAACTCCTCTCCTCTCCCTCCTCGCACTCCTCTTTCCCAACCGGCACTCCTTCTCCACCATCCGCACTCCTGATAAGCTGCCACAGCCCCAACAAGCCCGTTGAAGGCGCATTGGTCTTGTCGCTGTCAGCCTCTTCTCCCCCCACCATGGTTCGTATCGACCACCACGAATATCTTTCCGAGGAGGAGAAACGTCTCAAGGAAGACCGTGACCGTACCAAGTACTGGAAGAAATGGGGTCCTTACGTTGCAGAGCGGCAATGGGCGACAGGTACACTACCCGCAGGAGTCTCGGCAATACTACTTTGGTGATACTGACCACGCACTGCAGTTCGCGAGGATTATAGCGCCGATGGTGATGCCTGGAGTCGTGAGTTGACCCCAATGCATCTGGCACAAGCTTCAACCTGGCTAACAAGATGATTGCCAGACTTTCCCCACGAGCACGCCCGATCACGAGCCTTTAGATGGGGTGAGGATGGAATTGCAGGCGTTTCTGACACTCATGGACTGCAAAACATTGCGTTTGCATTCTGGAACGAGGAAGAGTATGATTACTACATCCGCACTTCACTATACGTCAACTTATGACGGATACTAACTTTGTACCAGTGACTTCTTGAAGGAGCGCCTTTTTGGGCTCTCAAATCCTCAAGGAAATCATGGCGAGAGCATCAAAGAGGCTCATTTCCATGTTGACAACACCCCTACGGTTAGCAATGAATGCAGAAATTAGCTGGCCTAGACTGACTTTGCTACAGCACTCGTACATGAAAATGCTGTACAAATATCCCCAGAAGAAGTTCCCCTACGAAGATCTGATTGCCGAGAACGCAAAACGAGGAAAGGAGGACCGAGAATACCAAATCCTTGACACCGGTATATTTGAGGAAGACAGATATTGGGATATCGTGATTGAGACAGCTAAGGAAACTGACGACCCCGAGGAGTTGCTCTTTCGAGTGACTGCCTGGAACCGAGGGCCAGATCCTGCTCCGCTCCATATCGTACCCCACGTCTGGTTCAGAAACACATGGGCATGGGGCCATGAATCTGCTGACAAAAAACCGACCATACATCAGCTTGAAGAAACCGTCGCACACACTAAGCACCACAAACTAGGTGATCGCTACTTTCAACTGTCACCGTCTCCTGGGGTTGGACCAAGTGGGCAGGATGTTCAACCAGAGCTTCTTTTCACGGAAAATGACACCAATTACGAAGTCTTGTATGATGGAAAGAATGAGCAACCATATGTTAAGGATGCCTTCCATCGCTACATTGTTGAGAAAGAGAAAACTGCCGTCAATCCGAAGAAATCTGGAACCAAGTCTGCCGCCTGGTTTGCTTTCAATGAAGCTGGTGGTGTGGCGCCCGGTGAATGTGCTGTTGTTCGCTTTCGTGTCTCCAAAAAATATGAAGGTTACCTCGATGAAGAGCTGTTCGACGATGTGATAGAGAAGCGAAAAGAAGAAGCAGATGAGTTCTACTATCGCATCAGCCCTCTCCCAATGGCCGACGACCTCCGCAATATTCAACGACAGGCTTTCGCAGGAATGATGTGGACCAAGCAATTCTACCACTTCATTTGGGATCAATGGGCTAACGGGGATCCGTCTCAACCACCACCACCACCAGACCGTAAAGCAGTTCGAAATACCAATTGGAAGCATATGTATCTGGATGATATATTATCCATGCCAGATTCGTGGGAATATCCCTTCTTTGCTGCCTGGGACTCTGCCTTCCATTGCATACCCCTCGCAATGATCGACCCTGACTTTGCTAAGAAGCAATTGGACCTTTTTACTCGGGAATGGTATATGCATCCCAATGGGCAATTGCCAGCTTACGAATGGAACTTCGGGGATGTCAATCCTCCTGTTCATGCCTGGGCCACGTTCAGGACGTTTAAGATTGAAAGAAAAATGTACGGCCGTCAGGATCTCGACTTTCTCGAGAGAGTCTTTCAAAAGCTTCTCCTCAACTTTACCTGGTGGGTAAATCGGAAGGACTTTGATGGGAAGAATGTCTTTGAAGGAGGCTTTCTGGGCCTCGACAACATTGGTCTTTTCAATCGCTCAGAACCCCTCCCCACCGGCGGAGTCCTCGAGCAAGCTGACAGTACTGGGTGGATGGCATTCTACTGCTTGTGCATGCTGAACATCGCTCTCGAATTGGCAAAGCACCGAAGAATTTACGAAGACATTGCCTCCAAATTCTTCGAACACTTCATTCTTATCAGTGACGCCATGACGTACAAGTCTGGTGCCAAGGAAGAGCAGTCTTTGTGGAATGAAGAGGATGGCTTCTATTATGATGCCATCTCTTGGGGTGGCCCTTGGACTCAGCAACTGCCCATCCGATCGCTCGTAGGCTTGATCCCGCTTTACGCAACTTTAACACTAGAGCCTGAGCTTATCAATAAGCTGCCAAACTTCAAAAAACGAGTCGACTGGTTCATTGAGAACCGGCATGATGTTGCAGAACGCAACATGGCTAGTATCAAGAAAAGAGGAAAAGACAATCGTATTCTCCTGTCTCTTGTTAGCAAGGATCGTTTGGAGAAGATTATGAAACGCATGTTGGATGAAGATGAGTTTTTCAGTGAGCATGGAATTCGCTCACTTTCCAAATATCACCAGAAGCATCCGTACTCGATGAACGTCAACGGGCAAGAATTCAAGGTGAGCTATGTTCCTGGAGATTCGGATAGTGGTCTTTTTGGTGGTAATAGCAATTGGCGCGGCCCGATTTGGATATGCGTCAATTTTCTACTCGTAGAGTCGCTGCAACGATTCTACATGTTTTACGGGCCCTCACTCCAGGTTGAATGCCCCACTGGATCCGGAGATATGATGCACTTAGGACACGTCTCAGAAGAACTGCAGCATCGCCTTCAGCATTTGTTTGCTCGTGGCGATGACGGTCGTCGCGCTATAAATGATGGGAATGACATCCTTGATTTTGACCCGCACTGGAAGGACAATCTGTGGTTCTACGAGTTCTTTGATGGAGATTCCGGTAGGGGACTTGGAGCAACTCACCAATGTGGCTGGACTGGTCTCATTGCAAGAATGATTCACGATACTGGGTGAGTAAGCTGCGTTAAAATTAAACCGAACAAGGCTAACAATAAGGGCAGAATCAGTTGCAGATTACCTCAAACACCTCGCACCCCATCGTCAGGTATGGCGCACTACTTTGATGATATCTTTACACGCCACGTGGGACAGCCAAAGAATGCCAAGTCTCCTCGGCAGCTCATGCGTCGCTCTTCTACGACTCGATCAATGGGAGCGCGTAGTGACTTCGATAATTCTATGAACGGTGACGATGATGAAGCCCGGTCGATCGGCAATTCAGTTGCACCAGAAAACCCAGAGAGAGAACGAGAACGGAGAGAAGCGGATGCTCATGTCGCAAATTATGTATCTGAACAGTTGGAGAGGGTTCGAAGCAATCAGTCAGCAGACGGTTTTGTTGATGGAGATGAGTTCGAGGCTCAATTGGATGAGGGCTCATAGAGTAAAATAATCCATAGTCGAGGGCAGATTCGATTGATTTCTTGTGGTACATAGCTTCAAGTTCTCTAGCATTAGCGCGTAGGCATATACTGGGTGGCAGGAACAAGCATAGAGCAAATAGAATTACCGGATAATAGATACAGGTTGCTTATCTTGTTGCTCAAATAATACTCTCACTCGAAACATAGAATGCCATGCAGATTGAAGGGTATTTGGTACGAACTGAATATTCGCTCGTTTTGGGTAAACTAATTTTAACTATAGCACCAGTGGACGTGGACGTGTCACATCTTCTCGTGAAATCAATATCATGAGGGTTCAATACAGCGCTGAAGCCAAACATGCCGCTTCGTGGATGCAGCACCAAAGAGTAATACTTCCCTTCACCTTCAACAATCATAATCACGACGACCATCATGTACCAGAAGTTGTTTTGATGACTCTCTAATTCCACATCATATACACTCGATCTTGCCATCGGCCAACTGCCGTACAAAACCTCACCTAACTACTACCGCGACGACCAAAAAGAAACAAAAAAGCTGGTATTTTTACAACGCATCTGTGAGCAACTTGTTCATCTTGGCAATTCGTGCGGATACACTCAAATCAATCGTTCGGTCACCGATCTCGACAACAAGTCCTCCAAGAATGTCGCTGTTCACCTATGTATCATTAGAATAGCTTGTAAGAACTGAACAGATATGACTTGCCTTGTTTGTGACCTTGAGCTTCTTTCCTTGACCAACATACTGAGACTTAGAAACAGCGGACTCGAGTCTGGACAGGGTTTTACTGTCCAAGGGCTTTATTCTATTGTCAGCATGTGCAGAAGACTTGGAGGGCATTCTTCTCGCATGCAACGTACCGATGCGCTGGTGACCGTCATCTCAACCTCGCCCTTCGAAGCTGCCATAAGTTCGGTGAACTTCTCGCAAACTCCCTTCAAAAGACCCAATCTGTTGTTATCGGCAAGGGTGTTCAAGAAGTTCTTAACCGTATCGGCCTTGTCTGCTCCACCGGTGTGCTTCTGGAGCTCAGCAATAATGGCGGACTTGTCCTCTACGCTTAGCGTTGGTGCGGTCATAATTGTAGCAAGTTTAGGGTCCTTGTGGTAGACATCGTTTAGACTGTTCAAGGCCTTTGCTGTGGTATCGAGAGATGAGGTCTTGACAGCAGCTGTGTACTATTCCAAGCCATGTTAGCCAACCACAGCTCCTGAGCCACGTCTCAAGCAATGCTATTGGGGCGCCAATTGGCGATGGCGAGGCTGATTCTGACCATCGCGGAAAATGAGACATACCAGCGCGCTGGCATAGGTGCCATCGAGACCGTAGAGAGCCACAGGAGGCTTCGAATCCGGAGCAGCAGGAGTTGCGTAACCTCGGAATTGCGAGACGGTGATGGCTCTAGGAGCCACAATGCTCTGAGGAATAACTCTGCGAGTTGCGCGAACAGCTGCCCGACCTGAGAACATAGTGACAGAGGTAAGATGTGGTGAAGGGGTTGAAGAAGGGCTGGTCGGAAGATGGAGGTTGAGGAAGCCCAGTCTTTTCGGCTACTCAAAATCGAGCTTCGGGTGTATTATCACGTGATATGGCCCATCGCAACAGTAGGTGGGTTTCTTCACGTGCCTGAGAAAGACCATAGCGTAATAAAAATTCCAGGACCACAACGTCCAAGGATTACTGATAGAGAGTTTTGGTATTTCATTCACTTAACCGCTATTTTTAAAATCTTAACAGGTTTCACTATTTACAAGTCGCTCATGCTCCCATTACTCCATTACCTCCTCACCCACCCATCCATCCTTATGACACACCTAAAAAGCTCCAGTCCCGAACTCAACGCCATCACTTTGCCCCGAATGTTTGTCCCACCCTATTACCTGAGAACGCCTTAATCACTTCTCAACATGCTGTCGACGAGATCGCCTAAAGGACCCCAGAAGTCCTTACCACTGGCAAGACTGTGCTCGTCGATGAACAGAACATAGTGCTTGAAACTGGTATTCAAATGTGCTTCAAGCCCAAGCTCGCGCACCACTGGATAGTGATGGCAATATATATGAGCATAAACCCGATACATGCGCTTGAAAACCTGTCTGATCATGCTCGGGAAGGATTTTGGGAATGGCACACCTATTGAAATTTAGTGCGATTCTATTCTCCTATCGTGAAGACTTACCAATTCTGCTTGGGAAAACAGTCTCATTATCAATGTTGCTTTGAACCCAACCCATCAAGTGCTCGATGTAGGTTGGTGCAGGCATCTTGGTTGGACGCTTATAGTTCTCCGAGTCCTGCCAAAGATACTCAAACCTGAATGTATGTTAGACTATCTATCTTGGACAACAACGTGTGTGTGACCAACTCATCGGTTGCTTTCATCTCAGGACATGACTGTGGAGAACAGAATTCGG
Organism: Coleophoma crateriformis; assembly: GCA_003369635.1. Classification (NCBI taxonomy): domain Eukaryota; kingdom Fungi; phylum Ascomycota; class Leotiomycetes; order Helotiales; family Dermateaceae; genus Coleophoma; species Coleophoma crateriformis. The sequence continues at coordinate 176,687 of PDLN01000009.1, forward strand.
TGATGGAGCCGTAGAGCAGGTTGATGTGATTGTAGAAATCGACCACTAATGATGTCAGTCTAACATCCACGAATGTTTGCTGGGATTCCTACTATTCACTGCTAGCCACTCGTTCTCATCTTCGCCTTCGGGAAGCTTCACAATTTTTCGAAGACTGCCTCCCCCAAGTGTGGCTTCGGCATATTGTCGTAATTGGTAGCTCGTCGTGCCCTTGGTGGCATTTCGCGGTCTGAACTGGTTTCGTGTTCGCTGATTACTATGACAACCTTGCTGTGAGTATGGTGATATATATGTAGCCTCAGGGGTCTGCACGAAATCGTCGCCCCCAATGGACTCTGAACATGCTTCAGGTGTCGCTATCTGGGACAGTGTACAAACAGGGGATAGGACTTTAGGAGGACGAGGGCTCAGAAACTGGAATAGTGAGGCCATCACCGAAAATAACTAACACTGTGGTAATAAAAGAGGTCATCGTGCCCGAAGGTCAAGAAGTTTGGATCGAGTAGTTCTGCAAAAGTACTTTCTGTAAGCATTCCACGCGTTAGCTAGGCAATCTGTGTTGGCAATATTGATCAAAAGTGGATAGCGAAAGATCCGTTTTACGTACTTGTCCGGAGACTTGTAAGCCCCAATTCCAGATTAAATAGACAAAGGCGTGGTGGTGGATCCTGAGCTTTGCGCGAAGTGAAATCGTGACAAGGCGAAAGATCGAGGATTCAAACCGCAAGGCTGAATGTCTGTTTACCTCATTTATGTGGTTGACGGAGTAGCAACAAGTCATTAGGGATAACTATTTTCCGTTATTCCCAATATGGTTAAGCTCGCCGCAGCTTCACCACCGCATGCCTCATTTCCAGCTTAGTTACTTGCTGAACTACATCTTAACCTAGCACAAACACTTTCTTTCTCTCACTTGACGCCCCGCATGATGCATTTTTTGCACCTCCACATCCATTGCCCTCATGATTGGCGATCTTGAGCTCCTCCATAGGAGAAGGAGACCGGACAATACGATATGTCGACTCCTGCAAGCAACATTCGTGTCTTCGTACATTGGACCGAGCAGACAGTCTTTGCTGGAGAGGATATCGATTGCACTATAGTTTTTAAGAACATTGCTACTGGTGCAGTACCATCACGCACATCTCTATACCCAGGTAGCAACGGGCTCCCCCTAGGAGCAGAGAGGAAAGGTCCAGCTACGCAAAGCAGGGCTTCGTCGAACCTGAGTCCACGTCGCCCTACTGTCAATAGGGGTCACCGATCAACATTGTCATTGAATACTCCTGCGGGATCCTGGAGAGCACGCCCAGACTCTGGCTCCTGGACTGGAGGATTTCCAAAGCCGGCTGCAGCTGAGGGACATGATCACAAGCGCTCGCTCTCCATTATATCAATTGGAGCCGGCGAGGGAATAATTGAAGATACTTCATCTAGTCGGGATGGCTCAAGGCGGGGTCCTAGAAGTCATGGTCGTTCTGCCAGTCTTCAGATCGTGCCAAGGAGGGGTGGTGTGATTGGAGGTCCGACTTCTGGTGATTATCCGTCTTCACTTTATTGAATCTTCCGCTAACAGAACAGCGCCGCTGGGCCCTCGGTCCTCTGCGTACGTATCCTCTCTATTCGCCTCTAGCTTTCCATCTCCAGACTTGGACACGAGTATTCCTATGAGACAGTCCCAGCGATTAGGTGCCATGACAGCACCAAGTACTCCAAGTACTGCTGCACCACCGCGTACAAGGCCTCAGCCATCTCCGTCCTTCACCCCTAGTTTCAAGTTTCCAGCAACTTCTGACCCGTCAGATTCACAATCCCAAGGACTTCTGCATTCAAAGTCTGTAAACGAAAGATCAAGCGATGAGCATCAGTTACTGTCTCCCAGGGTTAAGGAAAGTACTTCCATGGTCTCGGAAAGAGTCTCTCCTGTAGCTAGAGTTCTATCGCCAGCCAGTATCACGGGTACCCCAAGAAGTAGTGGTGAATTTTATTCCTTGAGCAACAACTCAACCGAAACGCTAGCATCCGAGTATTTACCACAAAAGCCAGGACGTGTTCTTAATAATGGCGGGCATATACGACGACCGTCAAACCTAGCACCTGTCACTCAACACAGGCCACCCGAGACTTTGATGATGGGCTTCGCACAAATCCATGGGTCTTTTACACTCGATGCATCATTGATCAGCCAAACCCCATTCGAAGAAGTGAAGCGAAAAGGCACGTTTGGTGGGCAAGGAGGAGGTGTTATCGGCGTCGAGAGCCAAAAGCGAGACAGTGGATTGCTGCGGAGTTTCGGATGGGGAAATATCGGCGAGTCTCTCGGAGGACTTCTTGGGGGAGGTGAGCTCAGTAGCATGAAAGAAATGCGCGGGGTAGCCAATTCCAGATCTATACCTCTCCTGTCAACACCACAGTCGATTCTTTTCGTTGATCTTCGTCTAGCCCCTGGCCAGAGTCGGAGTTATAGGTACTCTTTCAAGCTTCCCCGCGGACTACCACCTAGCCATCGTGGGAAAGCAATTAAAATATCATACAAGTTGGTAGTTGGCACACAAAGACCAGGTGGAGCAAGGGAGCAACAAATCACATCGGTCGAAGTTCCATTTCGGATACTAGGTAGCGTCAATAGCCATGGGGAGCTGCTAGGCCACGATCTCATGGCTCCATATATCATTTTGAACGATCAAGCACGGGTTAAGAGTATAGATGCCGGGAAGTCTCCAAGCACATTTGCTTTAGACAGATTACCAAGGAAACCTTCAAAGATTATTCCAGGAGAGTCAAATCTGGAAGATTTTCTCGCCTTTACAGATGGCCTGCTCACAAAACCACGTCAAAGCTCTAGTCTTGGTTTACTTTCGCCGACGGAATTCTCCAAGACTCGTCGGCAATCTAGTGTCGATGAGCCTGTTACGGCAAGGGAGGCCATAGATATGGCTATATTACGCAGTAACATCGTTACAGATTCGCAACAAAGCGCCAATAGGTTTGAAATAGCTCGCAGTGGCAAACGTGTCGCAGTAGTGATGCTTGTACGCCCTTCTTATCGACTAGGCGAGACTGTGGCTGTGGCTGTTGATTTTACTGATGCGGAAATTCCATGCTACGCAATACATGCAGCATTGGAAACTTCGGAATCTGTAGAGTCGGGCATCGCCTTGCGTTCTGAGGCTAGCATTCTCAGGGTCACTCGGAGAGTCCATGTGTCGCATTCCGAGTCCACTTTATTTGCGCGGCGAATTGTTTTCTCTCCTACAATACCGGTCTCTGCAACTCCCGAGTTCATTACGAGTGGGGTGAGTTTGCATTGGAAAGTCCGCATTGAATTTGTGACTCCACAAATAAGTCTTGCTGAACAGCGAAGCCATCGTCACCTTGAACCCGACCTCGTCGAGGAGGTGAGTAGAGATGAACGAGGTGTCGTTCTAGCTGCAGCGGAAGTCATTGAATGTGAAAGCTTCGAAATTTCCGTACCGTTAAGGGTGTATGGGGCCTTGGCAGGTAATACAGAGGATGATGAGAGATCATCCGAGGCTGGACTTGTGGTATAAGCATCTGAGCTTGCTAGCTAGCATTCCTGTATTAGAAATTTATAGAGGTTTTGTATATACTTCAAGCATTCTATGAACTTACTATGTATAAAGTTGTCTACTTTGTGATAAACAGGCTGTCCAGGCGCTCTTGCCTTTCTGAAATCATTCATTCTCACATTTCATTTCCTTCAATGGCCGCATTGGTGATGGAAGGAGATAACACTGCCTAAGCTTTGGCGACTTGGCAAGCGCAAGAGAAACCATCAAGAAGCTCGACGGAGCAAGAGCGGCACGTTCCATGTGGGTTCGCCATCTTACAAGCTCGTAATGAAAACATGATCTTCTCTTAATATCGGAATGCATGATAAGGACTAGCAGCTTCTAGCTGTAGATATATCATGCCGCTGTCACTCCATGCACGGCTACATTATAGGACGTATCAACATGATAAAGAGTACAGGGCGGCAGTTTCTCGTGAATTTGGAATAAGTCAAATTTCGTTACATTTAATTTTCTCTGTCGCCACCTCCTTAAGGATGGATAGGCCAGTGCTCATCATCTTACATCTCCCGCCTCTCGAATAGTCTTGAGCGCCTCGACCATGTCATCGATCACGCCTTCTCTGATTCTTTTCAACAGTAATACATGAGTGGGACCACCAAACAGCATACTGTCCCTAGTGGAGACCCGATTGAACGAGGAGACAGAAACAGTGATCAGGTCATTCTTTGCATCATCCCCTCCTGACGTATCTGCCACAGTAACACTGGATCAATGACTCCAGTCGGCAAGCGCAAATGGTGAACGGCATCGCCGTGGGAGTTGATGATAAGACCCTGAACTCGTTCGTTCTCGATTCGGAGGTGGTAGGAATTGAGGCAACCTTCTGCCAGGACTAAACCACATCATAACCGAGCTCAAGATCCCATGTACCACGCCACGTAAGTGTAGCATTCCTACTCGCCTTGTTCCTCTGGTAAATGACCGCACATGCTTCTCCATGTTTACTATTCCAGAACACCATACTTTCCAACTGCGGCATATTTAGCGCTGCTAAACTAGCATCATATAATAAAGCAGAAATCTCCTTTTGGGGGGCTGTCTGGGTTAGAACTGCTGATGTGAGTGTTACTGATTGTAGGTGATGCCAGGTATAAGATGGCGGACAGGACTTGAAAATTGCTGAGCATCGATCATGTATGAGATAGAAAGACGTTCAAAGTTACGGCTTTTCGAGGCGAAGGCTCTAACTAGCGTAAGGAGGCCTGCGCTCGGGTTGGTATCTATGATACGCAAGTATGGCGTATCCCTGCGTAGTATCAACGCAAGCTGGTCATTGAATTCCTCAGAGATGGATACTGTTCTCACGTGGCTCGGTAGAGCGTCCTGAATTACAGAGGCCAGTTCTATCTAAGTGTTAGAAGGCAATCAAACAGGCGGTCGATAGAGTAACATACCCTTATCGCACAGGATCTTCCACGAGCGCCGCCAAACACGCCATGGCTCGTAGACTTTAGTTTTCAGTCAAGGGAGTCTTTCCCATAAAAGCCGTAGTGCCGCCGGATAAATCTGACGTCGAAGCTGTCGACGTATCATGAACCCTGTAACTGCGTGAACCTCGGGGAGATTTTTCGGGAGGCTCAAACAGATCGGGGAAAAGAGTCGCAATATAGCTGGCGCACGGGGAGCCTCAACCTGCTGACCATTAACCCAGCCGTGTTTAGGGTCGTGCCATCTAGTGGTAGCCTCCTGCTGCTGGATCAAATCTCCAACATCTTCATGTTCAAGTCCAGAATGATAGTTTTTGAACCAGTGTTCCGAGTCGCTGGGTGAATAGGCGCTTAGCTCCAATATCAGACAGCCCGTGGGCTGCCAGGTGCTAAGAATAGAAAACAGCTTCAATATAGTACTTGCAATAATAGAGCTATGTCATGACAAGCATGAAAATGACTCAGTCTGCTGACAAGAGCGACAGGTATATCATGGAAGCTCAATATTTAGGCAGATGTATTGAACAAGATCCCTTTGTCGAATAACTATTTTTTCGAGTTCCTCAAGGCATGATACCTGGAATTTTTGTCGGTGGAAAGTTTTTCATTCGACAACAGCCCGCCACTCTTTGCAAACAGCCGCACAAAATGCCCATTTTGGCGTGAGATTTCCTCTACAATCATCAGACGAATCTCCACAGGCAACAAGCCCCAAGAGCTACTAGTTCTTGTCTTTTTGGCGCTGCGGAGCATTTATCCATAGAAGGTATTATTGCTATGTCTCTTCGACATGTTAAGATAAAAGCTTACTGGCCGGTAATCAAGGAGCTAGAAAGGGAAAGAACTTTAAGTACAGGCCTTGAACTAGTAGTACCCTGAAGGGTTTCAGCCATGGTAAGGCCAATAGAAGGGAGGGGGGTGAGCTAAGGTAAGAGGGTGTCGAAGGTGGACAATGATGGAAGTTATACGATTTAGCGAAGGTGGTAGGAAAGGAATCAGGGAAATTGCATGGTAGGGGGATCGCGATATCAAAAGCGGTGGCGGGCCCTGTGGGCGTTTACGGATCCTGGGGCCGCTAAGACTAGAGCAAACTATAATACTAAGCTTAATACTTAGAGGCCCTTCTATAAAGGTTAATGGGTATAAGTTGACGTAGATAAACTTAGCATTAACTTATAATTCTAAATAACTATAGGAAAAGCCTAGCTTTAGCTCTAGGTTCACCCTAAATTATATTTAAGCATCAAGGATATAGTATTAGGTAATAAGGGATTCGGTATTTTGAAAAGAAAAAGAAGAAGATAATAGAAATCATTTAATATACTATATAAAAATTATATACTTAGTCTTCCTAGACCTTAATTTTAACGTTTATATAAAAAAACTTTGTTATATTTCTTTTTACTAAAACTACTCTTAGGGAGGCGCTAACACTACTTAGAGGTCTTTCTATAAAAGGTTAACTATATAGCCTAAGTCTAAAAGTAAGTTAACCTAGATATAACTTTATCACCCTAACTTAGTTTCTTTATTAGGAAAATAATAATAGGATAGTACTAAGCTAATACTAAGCTAATATTAGATTTTTACAATTTTAACCCTAAATAGATATAGGTTTAGGGTAAAGTTAATTAACCCCTAGTAAGGCCTTAATATATATAAGACCAAGGGAGAATCAAAGAGAGTACAAGTAAGGGAGTATAAGTAAGAGAGTATATATAAGAAAGTACAAGAGAGTAGAAGAGAGTACAAGAGAGTAAGACAGAGAGAGGATATAAGAAAAGGAGAGTATTATACCATAGAACCAATGTGGTAGTGTCCCCGGGAGTACGAGTTAACCTTCGGAAGCGACTTCTGAGCAAAGAAAGAGATACGTGTCTAGTAGACCTTGTTCTTAGATTAGACAAGTAATTTCCCGAAGACATTAGATTGTCCGTTATATTTTTCCTGAACTACGTCTAAACCCGAGTACTATCTCGTAGGTCTCTACGCCGTGGGAAAAGAAATAAAAGTAAAAAGTTATATATAGTATAAGGTACTATAGTATATAATTAGAATCCTAGCTTAGTATAACCTACTTAGAGGCATCTACTACTTAGATACCTTTTATAAGGACTTAGGTTAGATTTAGGCTTACGTAGAGTTAAGACTAAGTCTAGGCTATCGCTTAAGTTAGCTTTAAGGCGAAACTAGTTATAGGCTTAGTACTATAATAAAAGACTAGTTTTAAGTTTATAATTAGTCTTGTAGCGAGGCTAGCTTAGAACTCACACTAAGGCTAATACCAAGGCTAATCCAAAGTCTTATACTAAGCTAAATACTATCTATATATTTATAACTTAAATCTAACTAGGGTTCGGATAAATTAGTATAGTATATTAGGTACTTATATACCTTGAGGCCTTAAGGTATAGGTCTTGAACTAGTATTAAAACTAGGTCTAATCTAGTTTAAACCTAGTTCAAGCCTTAAATCGATTTAAACCTAACTTACTTTGTATAACTAGGTAAATTAATCTTATAGCTAGCTTAAACTCGTATAGATACTAATTTAAATCAAATTAGAACGGGCTTAGACTTAAATTACGTGATTATAGAAAAACAGAGACAGATAACCTTTATATAAAAGATATTCTATATCGAAATCTCCTTCTAGGAGGTAACTTTCATTTTAATTCTTGTTAAGTACCTAGTTTATTTGATTTTAGCGTTACTAATTACAAAGATATACCTTAAGCGAGAATATATTATATAATCTAAGTCTAACCTTAAACCTAAACCTTAAAACTAAGCTAGTCTTAAATCAAATTAAACTAGAGTTAATCTTTAAATCTAAATTAAACCTAAATTAAACTTAAGTATATATAATTTCAAGACTATAAGTAGGTAAAGTTATCTAAGTATATACCTTCTTATAAAGACGAAAGTCTAGCTTAAGCCTAGCTTAAACTTAAATTTAATTATAAGTCTACTTTAAGCTAAGTTTAAATAAGAGTTAAGCTAGATCTAAAACTAGCTTAGATATAATATAGAGGGGAATATAGGGAGTACTATATAAGTACGGGTTTATTTAAGCCTATCTAATACTAATATAGATACAAAATAGATAATATACGATAATCATCAAAGAATAGATAAAAGGATATTTTAATTAGGCCCCTAAAGGCTCTATAAAACTAAACTATAAAATCCCTTCTAAAGTAGTATCTAGTTCCTCGTTGTCCCTTATAATTTTGTAAGTCTACTATTTAAATACTATATAATAAGCTTAGCTAGGACGGAATAACGTTTCTCCTATTATATAATTCCTTTAAAAATAAAAGTTATAAATTCCTTACTATAATATAACTTAGGTTTCTAGCTTAGGTTTAAAACTAGGCTTAGACTTAAAAGTAACTTAAGCTTATTTTAAGCTAGATTTAAGCTTATATACCTAGTCTTAATAAACTTAGAATTCTACTTATAAAATTTCAAAAATTTAAACTCTTTTAAGGAAGATTAGTATAACGTAGGTTATAGTATAAGTAAGCTAATAATATAAGTAAGCTAGCGAATAAGAAACTACTTTATTAAACCCTATTTTATTTAATAACTACGAACCTAATTTATCTAAGTTACTATTAATATCTTCTTTTATTTCTTCTTCAACTTTTACTTTATTCTTAGTTTTGTATAAAGCTTTTTTCTTCTTCTTTTTTCCCTTTTCCTTTAATTAAGATATTATCTCCTTTTTAGCTTTAATTATTTTAATATATAATTCTTTAATTAAAATATAAAAATAACCTTTTAAAGTAGCCTTTTTTTTATTCTTATATTCTTTATAAGCCTTAGCTATTATTAAAAGGTTCTTGGTCTTATATTAGTAAATAATATTATATATAGTAAATCGTTTAGTCTTAGTTACTAATTTTCAAATATAATAAGTTATTAGTATATTAAAACCCGTTTAAGCTTATAAAGCTATTTCTAGTATCTAATCTACTTTTTATAAGATACCTATATTAGACGAAAACTTATTTAGAAAGACTTAATTAAATATATTATATTTAGTTAGTATTTAAGGATAATATTTAAAGGTACTAGGCTATTAAAATTTAATCGTATAAAGGATTTATTAAGTAGAAAGTAGAACTAAGCTAGTTTTATATTATATAGATTAAATATTACTTTTTAATAATATATTTATTTAAACTTTAATATATATATTAAATTACTTTACCTTTTAAATTTATCTAAGTTGAGTTTTATTTAAGTATAAGAGAATAGTTATAAGTCTTTATTTAAAAGGCCTAAAGATAATTATATTAAATAACTAAAATAGATAAGATATATAAAAAGATAAAATTAAAAGTAAAATCTAGTTCTAAATATAATAAGAAATAAAGCTTTTACTTATATAAAAATTATAACTATTATAAATTAAGAATTATTATTAACTAACTACTTTTAAATAAATTACTAGTTTAAATATTCTTTTTAATTATTTAATTTTATAAAGATTACTTATCTAGCTTTTTAAATTTACTAAGAAGAATTACTTATTTTACGAAGATAATTCCGATACTAGATATCGAATATAAAGTCGAATAAGGCTTATAAGGTAAGGACCTTAACTAAACGGAAGAGGTTAACAAGAAGTAAACAAAGGTATAATTAAATATATAAATTCTTTACTTAATTATATACTAGGAGAGAAAGGAATTTAGAGATAAGAACTTATAGTTAGAATACTAGAAGTTATTCAAAGACTAGAAAAAGGAGTAGTTCTTAATTACCTTTATAAAGGTATAAAAGTACCTTCGTATATACTTAGTTATATATAGTATATAAGTTAGATTATAAGCTAGTTTAACACTATACGCTAAAGTACTCTAAGAGGCTTTAACTATAGAAAAGCCTTATTAATAGATAGAGTAAGATAAGGTATATAAGACTACCTAGAAAGATATAAGGTCTTATATTTAGATAAGCTTAGTATTTATATAAAATAAACCCTTTAGTAAGAACCTTAATAATAACCTTCTTAGATAAAGACTTAAAGATAAATATTATAACCTCGAACGGCTATACTAACTATATTATAAGAATACTAAGGTATCGTACGGATAAGCCTTATACCTACTAGAGAGTAAAGTTAGGTTATTAGTAAATCGGATAAGGTCTATTAACTATACCCTTAATTTAGTCTAGAACCTTACTTAGTACTTTAATAATAAACCTAAGTCTCGTATAGATATTAGTAATACTCTAATAATATACGGAATACGACTAAAAGGACTATTATCTCTAAGCTCTTTTTAGAACTACTTAGGAATTATAAGGAGAAGATTAAGTATAATAAAGAGAAGTATAATATCCTTAATAAGAAACTCTAAATCTTTTATAACCTATATAGTAAAACTAGTATTAAGGAAAGATAATTTTACTAAGCTTTCTCGATTATATTAAAAGGTAAGGTATTAAGCTTCTACTATAATATTATAGTTAAACGCTTATACGAATTTATAATAATAGGTAATTAACCTTACTAAGGATTACTTTAAAACTAAGGAACGACGATAGAAGTACTTATCTAAATAATAAGAAATTACTTTAAAAAGAACTATTATTACTAATCCTAATAAGATAAAGTTTAAATATTTAAAACTTATATTTAATAAGCTTTATATAGCTTAAAAAGGACTAACCAAGTAATACTAGAATAAGAATAGTTTATAAGACTAGGTTTTAAATACCTATAAAGGAATTAAAGAGTATAACCTAGTTTTATTTAAAATAGCTATAACTTTTAAAGGACTTTATATAAACTTAAAAGCTACTATTAGTATAGCTATATAGACTAAGGAGGTAGTAGCCTATATCTAAGAAAATACCTAAGAGCTTTATAACTATACTCTAGAATAATACTAGGTAGACTATACTTATAAAGCTATAAAACCTTAGTAACCTTGTATAACCTTCTAAGGTAATAATAAAAAATAAACTAATTTTAACTAAGGCTTTATAGTTAAATTCTTTAAGAAATACTTTATCTATAAGAAACTAGGTTACTAGTTTATAAAGTATTTAAAGGAAGAAAGGAATAAATTATATAAACGATATAAGGAATAAATATTTACTAAGCTAAAGAATAATAGCTAGATATAAGCCTTTATCTTTAAATACGAAGGGGAACTAGATAAAAAGGAAAAGCTACTAGATAATATAAACGAACTAGGAGTTTATTAGGTAAATTTAGTTATAATTAAACTAGAGAACTAGTTAACTAGTTTTATATTTAAGCTTTATAAATAACTATATAGACCTTTAAGTATAAAAGATAAGTTCTTATCTAAGGAAAAAGAACTTAATAACTATTAAATAGTCTCGTTCTTTAATAACCGTATAACTACTTATATTCTAACCTAAGAAGATTAACTTAATTATTTGTACAAACTAGAAATATTTACCCTTAGAAGGACGATATAGTTTAGAAGTCTTCTAAAGGATTATACTAGATATAAGAGTATATAGTAGGGATTTCTACGGTAGAGGAACTATAATTTTATATACTCTAGAAGATCTAGAATATTATACTAGACTATATAACTAATAGAGATTATATAATTAAGTTCGGAAAAGGGTCTATAGTTTTTAAAGAAATAGTAATAGTTAAGATACTATTAGGACTTATAAAGTTCTAGGTTATCTTAGATAATATCCCTTTCTTATTTTATATCTAGGATATAAATAAAATAAGAGTTAAACTAGATAACCTTTAAAACGTTTTAATCTAAGAAGATAAGACTATTCCTATTATACGGAAATAAAGGTACTTATAAATAATACTTAGATTACCTAAAAGGCTAATAAAAAAAAATTATAAAAAGTTATCTAATAGATATAAAACTCTATTAGCTATATTAATAGTTTAGATACCTATTCGTATAAAGGCTTATAACACTCCTAGAACGGGTAAGCTATAATAACATAGATCTTATATTAATTAAGTACCTTATAAAGTTCTATATCTAATACTAAATATACTCTAAGGTACTTAGATAATTTAAATTTATATTAAAGGATAATATCGAATTTAATTACTTAGTCTTCGTAGATATTTATTATATAAATTATAAGCTAGTACTCTATATAATAGATAAAGTAATATCGTTTAGTACTATAAAGGTTTTAAAGAATTATAAGAGTTATATAGTCTAGGAGACTTTATAGTCTTATTAGATAGATACTTATTTAGGTCTACTAAACTACTTTATTTATAATACTAGAATAAACTTCTTAATAAGTAAATTTAAATAAGAGGCTTATATAATAGCCGTTAAAGTTAAAGAAGTACTAACTAAAGCCTATAATAGTATAGGAAAGGTTAAATAATACTATTCTATATTATAACGTATATACAAAATCCTAAGGGAGGAACTTAAGGATAAATAAATTAGTAAAGAGGTAACCCTTTAAATAATAGTAAAGGCTATTAATAATAGTATAAGACCGAATAAATTAGTACTTATATTACTAGTATTTAAAGCCTACCTAAGGATAATACAAGTAAATATACTATCGTAGTCTATAATTAAAAGGATAAAGGTTATATAAAAGGTAATATAGGAACTATATTATATAAATACTAAAAGGAAAGTTAGTAATACCTTAGTAATATATAATAGCCTAGATACCTTCGAGACCTTAAACCTACCTTTATAATTAGATATACGTATCTAGAGAAAGAAAATTAGCTAGAAAGGACTATATAAGCTCCTAGTAATAGAAGAAGAAACGTATATAGTCTAGTTACTAAATATAGTCTTAAAGTTTAAGACTATAGTTATATAACCTTACTATATAAAGGAAATTATAAAAGACCTACTTAGTTATAAGGACCTAGGATTTAAGAAGCCTAAAAAGATAGATATTATCTATACGGATACCTTAAAACCTAATAGTTAAGAACTAAGGCTTTAGGTTATTCTTCTAAGTAAATTAGAATAATAATTAAAAGCTTAAGTTATAACTATTACGGATAATTCGGAACTAGATAAACTAGCTTCCTACTTTGTATAAGAGACCTTTATTACTAAAAAGGAATAAAACGATCTTTAACTAGTATAAGAGCTTTAATAGAAAAGAGTAATTACTAGTCTTAAATAACTATTTAAAGAGTCTTAATAAACTAAAATTAACGAGTTTATTATAAAAGGTATTTTTAAGTTTATATAGTATAACCTAATAATTTAGAAAAGACGAATCTTTAGATCTAAGCTTATAAATAAAGTTAAAAGGAAGACTATAGTTATTTTATATAAAAAGTTAAGACTAGTTATATAAGCTTATAATAATTAAAGGAAGAAAATTATTCTTACTTAATCTCTAATAATTTAAAAAGTAAACTAGAGACTTATACTAGTACTAGCTTCGTTATTTATTTAATAAGGGTTTAAGCTATTTAGATAGAATATTACCTAAGCTTATATTATAAAAGGGAATATAAGGAGTATTATATAAGTATAGGTTTATTTAAGCCTATCTAATACTAATATAAATAAAAGATAAATAATATATAATAATTATTAAAGAATAGATAAAAGGATATTTTAATTAAACCCTTAAAGGCTTTATAAAATAGAACTATAAAATCCCTTCTAAAGTAGTATCTAGTTTCTCGTTATCCTTTATAATTTTATAAGTCTATTATTTAAATACTATATAATAAACTTAGCTAAGATAGAATAACGTTTTTCTTATTATATAATTCCTTTAAAAATAAAAGCTATAAATTCCTTATTATATATAACCTTACTTAGATATTATTGTCCCTTAATAATATCTTTTATTTTAAAGGAGTAATATAAAAGCTAGAAGCTTTAAATATATATACTAAACAAATAAAGAATAACTAAAATAATATTATTATTATAATTTACCTTTAGAATTAAAGGTTATATTTTACCTAGACTATAGTTCTTGATTCGTATACCACCTTAGATCTAGGGTAGCTAGGGACCTTATATTATATTAGGTAATTTAACTCTAATAATATATAATCGTACGTTTAGTTAGTTTTATATAAATCTTCCTTTATTTCTTCGATTTCTATTCTTCTTATATTTATTTTATTATTATTATTATCGTTATTATTAGAACTCCCTTCTAATATAGGTAGTATTACCTTTAACTCTATACTAATATTTTTACGCTTAGTAGCCTTTTTAGTATAAGGTAGTAACTAATTTAATAATACCGACTACTATTAGTATTAAAATAATATATTATATAGACTTTTAACTAAGTCTTAACCTTAGGAGCTATCTCTTATAAATATTATCTAAGCTTTCTAACTTCTTTTTCTTTATTATCCTCTCTAGATAATACCCTAGTAGTACCTTTTATCTTATATATTAAAATACTAGTTAACTCTTAACTATATTACTAAAAAGAAAAGTAGAAGTAAGGTTAAAAAGAACCTTTCTATAATAGCTTTATAATTAATAAAAACCTAAAAGAGATATAGTATAATAATATTAAATATTATATCCTAGTAGTATTATTTTATATATATATATCCTATTACTTTTATAAGATTTACTACTAATATAAAGTATTTATATTCCTCTTTTAGTATTAATACTTAGTAATTATAGTCTTTATAGACTAAATCTATATACCCTCTTTCTTATAAATTATAGGATATTATAAGTTACTTATAATATTCTTATATACTAACTATAACTTAGTTACTAATATCTACTTATCGAAATAATAACTTTTAAAGTACTTTTTAAAAAATTATTATAAATAACTAAAATAATATAGTAGTATTAGATAGACCTAATAAATACCTCCTAAGTTAAAAGGTTATTTGAGCCCTTATAATAATTACTAATATAAAAGGGAATATAAGGAGTATTATATAAGTATAAGTTTATTTAAGCTTATCTAATACTAATATAAATAAAAGATAAATAATATATAATAATTATTAAAGAATAGATAAAAGGATATTTTAATTAAGCCTTTAAAGGCTTTATAAAATAAAACTATAAAATCCCTTCTAAAGTAGTATCTAGTTCCTTATTATTTTTTATTATTTTATAAGTCTACTATTTAAATATTATATAATAAGCTTAGCTAGGATAGAATAACGTTTCTCTTATTATATAATTCCTTTAAAAATAAAAGCTATAAATTCCCTACTATAATATCTAAGTAGAAACCTCTTTAAATTAGAAAATATTAGCTAAAGTACTAAAAACCCCTTTATAGAATTCTAAAGGTAGGGACTTATTAGTAGGCTATATACTATAAATACTATATAAAGAAACTTAATATAATAACTTCCTTATACGATTTATACTTATTAGTTATAAATATAGATAAGGTATTTAAAATTATTAAAATACTATTAGTTTATTATCTATACGATAGGTAGTAAACGCTATAGTAATTAACGTTTCTCCCTAGGATTACTAGATTCAGGCTCGATTTAGTGGTTATAAGTTCGGGCTTGACTTACAAAGGTAGTAGGTTCGGGCTTAACCTACGATATCGCTTCGGACGTAATAGAACGCGCTACTACTCCTAGGTTACCCTTACTATAAAGGTAATCTAAGTATATTATAGCTATTATCTATATTATCTTAATTATCCTCTAAAAGGGAGGATAACTATACTTCCTAAATATATATAAATTACCCCTATTTCCCTTTATATATATATCCTATAGTTCTCGTACGGAGCTAGTATTATAGCTACTCTAATATACTTAGACCCTATATTACTTTTTTCTATATATAAGGAAATAACCGGTCGTAAGCTTATTAGCTAGTACTAAGCTTTTGTTATAATTCCTTTTAACGATACTAGAACCGTACGAAGTATACTCCGGTCTTATAGATATATTAGTATACCTATTAAACCTTATAGGATATAGCTATATCCTAATACTAGTAACTCTTTATTCTTATTATAAGAATACCGATAGACTTCCGTACAAACCTATTAGTTTATTAGTACCTCCCGGTTACCGATTATTTACTTGTCGCCTAGTAATCCCTTATACTACTTAATCCTCTAAATCCCCTTACCGTATATACTTATTTACTATAGTACGATTAGTTATTTAGTTAGTAATAGCTTATAAATTATAGCTAGGTAATTATACTAGGATAAGTAAACCTCTTTRTTTATTTAACTTATATAACTAGGCCCTAAGAGCTATA